>JAHHZJ010009826.1:0-17066 GCA_021437245.1 Aegilops speltoides
TCTTGTTTCCCCACAATCGGACTCTAAAATAGCCTATACTTATGTATTTCAAAATTACGGGCCGGCCCAATAATAAGGTGGCCGCACCTAGAATAGCCTCGGGAAATTTATGAAGTGGCATCTTGTATATTTCGTCCAAGGCTTCATCACTCATTATGGTGGCTTCAAAGTCGAAATCATCACTTGTAACTCGTTCTTGTCCCCTTCTTTGCCATCATCTCCATGCTTGTTCTTGCTCAATGTTCATCCTTCTCCAAGCTAGGCCCTTCATTTGTAAGCAAAACAAATGTATCCAATTGATAAGGAGGTGTCCGTCTTTCGATGAGATGGTGGCTATCGTTTTGGATGAATCGACTTTGTGATCCGACTCTGACGTCGAGGGCGTCGGTTAGTCGCTAAACCAACTCCGAGGGTTATTGACCCGCGGAACGATCAACGACCACGAAGGTCTTTTCCTGCGACAAGCGAAGAACAAGCAAGAAACTAAGATTGCAATCGGATATTGCCAATATAAGAAGCTTTATTGATCAAGGTGGGGTTACTGGGCCTTTGTCGGTGTGGAACACAAGCAAATCGAATTGACTTGGCAACTTTTAATCTAAACAAAACCCAAAGTCAAGGGTGCCCTAAGGGCTATATATATGGAGGGAGGGTGAATTTCGTGGCCCTTGGTGGAGGTCGAAACTAACCCTATCTCTTTTCCCCCACACATCGGACTCTAAAAATAGCCTATACTAATGTATTTCGAAATTACAGGGCCGCCCGATAATAAGGTAAGGCACCTAGAATAGCCTCTGGCGAAATTTATGAAGTGGCATCTTTATATTTCGTCCAAGACTTCATCACTCATTATGGTGGCTTCAAAGTCTGAAATCATCACTTGTAACTCCATTCTTATCCCCTTAGCATGCCATCATCTCCATGTTGTTCTTGCTCCAATGTTCATCCTTCTCCAAGCTAGGCCCTAAATTTGTAAGCAAAACAAATGTATCCAATTTAGCGCATCATATTCTCATGAACATTAGAATCATTACCATCGAAAGTACAGGTAATTTAGTTAGCGTCTTGGCTCTAGTAATTGGTCCGGTATGTATAGCGGGGGGCTGTGGGTGTAAAATGGTATTGATGTCCTCATCATCCCCCTTCTTGAAATGAAGGTCCTCGGCGGACTCATCTTCCTCACCCAAATATGGCTTCAAATCTGCAATGTTAAAAGTGGGACTAACCCCAAAATCTGCGGGCAGCTCAAGTTTATATGCATTATCATTTTTTCTCCAACACTTTAAAGGACCAGCGCGTGGCATTAGCTTTGATTTGCAAATAAATCTATCCTTCCAAATGTAACCAAACAAGATCTCCGGTGCAAACACAACATGTTTTCTACCCTTATCTCCACAAGTTTATATTTAGCATTCATCGCTCAATGTTTTCCTTAGTTAACTCATGCATTTTTAAAATCAATTCAACGTTCTTTAGCATCAAAATTAACCTTCTCCGAAGATGGAAGAAGGATAAATCAATAGGTGCGGTGGAAACCATACACAATTTCAAAGGGCACATCTTAGTAGTAGAATGCAATGAGCGATTATAAGCAAATTCAATATGAGGCAAGCATTCTTCCCACATTTTCTTATTTTCTTCAAAAAGCCCTAAGCATAGTAGACAATGTTCTATTGACTACGGTTTATCCATCGGTTTGGGGTGACAAGTAGTACTAAAAAAGTAGTTTAGTCCCCAACTTGCCCATAAACATCTCCAAAAGTGGCTAAGAAATTTAGTATCACGATCTGAAACAATAGTATTTGGCACACCATGCAAGCGAATAATTTCACGAAAGAACAAATCAGCAACATTAAAGCATCATCGCTTTTATGACATGGTATAAAGTGTGCCATTTTAGAAATCTATCCACGACAACAAATATGCTATCCTCCTTCTTTGTTCTAGGTAAACCTAAAACAAAGTCCATAATATATCCTCCCAAGGAACACTAGGGCGGCAAAGGCATATATAAACCATGAGGATTAGTCTGACTTAGCTTTTTGACATGTAGTGCACCGGAAATAAAGCGCTCAACATCCGTCTCATCTTTGGCCAAAAGAAATGTGTAGAAATCGTCCTCCGTCTTCTTCCGCCAAAGTGTCCCATTAGTCCTCCTCCATCGCCTCGCAACAACAAAAACGAGCGGGCTATGGAATGCATAGCTTGTTAGAAACAAATCCATCATTAACGACAAACTTGTTCCATGTTCTTCCTTCTTTACAATTCTGCAATACATCTTTAAAATCAGCATCATGCACATATTGATCTTTGATGGTCTCCAAACCAAATATTTTGAAGTCAAGTTGTGAAAGCATAGTATAGCGGCGAGACAATGCATCACCTTTTTTTCCCTTCTTTTTTAATGACATAAGGAAAGTCTCAATGAATTCAACCCATTTAGCATGTCTACGATTCAGTTTAGCTTGACTTTTAATATGTTTCAAAGATTCATGATCAAAATGTATAACAAATTCTTTGGGCCATAAATAATGTTGCCATGTTTCTAAAGTCGAACAAGGGCATATAATTCTTTATCATAAGTAGAATAATTAGACTAGGCCCTCAATTTTTGGAAAAGTATCAACAGGTTTGCCCTCTTGTAATAACACACCTCTAATCCAATTCCACTAGCATCACATTCAAGCTCAAAAGTCTTATTAAAATCAGGAAGTTGGAGTAAAGGGCATGTGTCCTTAGCTTTCAATACCGTGAAGGCTTCTTCTGTCATACCCCAAACAAAAGGCACATCCTTCTTTGTAAGCTCGTTGAGAGGTGCAGCAATGGTGCTGAAATCTCTCCGCCTATAAAACCAGCGAGGCCAAAAACTCCTCACTTGTGTGACCGTTTTGGGCTCGGCCAACTCTCAATAGCTTCAATCTTGGCTTTAAACTTCAATTCCTATGGAGTAACAACATAGCCAGAAAAGATACTCGATCGTGCAAAGGTGTACTTCCCAAGGTTACCAAACAAGCGTGCATCGCGTGAGCATTAAAAAACACATAAATGTTCCAAATGTTCTTCCAAAATTTGCTATAAATCGTATATCATCAAAATAGACTACCACAAATCCAATGAAAGCACGTAAAACTTAGTTCATTAATCTCATGAAAGTACTAGGTGCATTAGTTAACCCAAAGGCATGACTAACCACTCATATAATCCAAACTTAGTTTTAAATGCTGTTTTCCATTCATCTCCCAATTTCATAAATTTGATGGTATCCACTCATAAATCAACTTTGGAGAATATTGTAGAGCCACTCAATTCATCAAGCATATCATCTAGCCTAGGAATAGGGTGGCGATAACGATTAGTAATATTATTAATGCCTCTACAATCAAACACATCTGGGTACCATCCTTTTGGCACTAGAATAATAGGAACACACAAGGACTAAGGGTTAGGTATATAACCTTTGTCGAGTAGCTCTTACTTGGCCATAATCTCCTTGTCTCCTCCGATTAGTGCGGTATGGTGCGGTTGGGTAATGATGCAGGGAATTAAGTCAATTTGATGCTCAATCCCTCGAATAGGTGGTAATCGGTTGCGTCTTGTGGAAAGGCGTCGGAACTCTGCAAAATGTTAGTGAACGAGGGGCAAAAAGAAACCGTCCTCGAATGAAAATAATGCCTCTTTGCACACAAAAGCATAGCAAATAGATTTGCTAAAATCTAGCTCATCAATATCAGATTTGGTGGCAAGTAAACATGCACTTTTCAATTTAATTTAAAACAGGTAGATGGTTTATTATGAGGCTTCATGTGTTGCTCAAATTCTTTTGCCACAATCTGATTTTCACTCTTATTTTCTCTGTTTTGCTTTATTAGCTCTATTAATATCATCTTTCAAAATGGACTCGAGAGTCATAGGAAGCAAAGTAATATTTTATCCTTATGAACAAGAGTATACTGATTGTTTCTACCATGGTGTCTGAAATTTTTATCAAATTGCCATGGTCTACCAAGTAACAAGGAACATGCTTGCATAGGTACCACATCACAATCAACATAATCAGCATATGTAGAGATACTAAAATGCACACGAGCGATGCGTGTTACCTTAACCTTGCGCTGTTGTTGAACCATTGGATGTAGTAAGGATGTGGATGTGGTCTTGTGGTGAGATAGCTTCTCCACCATCTCCATGCTAGCCAAGTTGTTGCAGCTCCCTCCATCTATGATGGCCGAATAGAGCGTTCCTTCACAACTCCTTTGTATGGAACAAATTATGCCTCTGATTTTGCTCACTTGTGTAACTGCACACTCAAAACCGTTGAGCAACTAAACATTCATACATCGGCATCTTGACAGCCATGTATTGTGTCTCATGATCGAAATCATCTCCACCGTGTTCCTCATGTGTAATAAGAGCCAAAGTCTCCTCATCATAGTAACTAAGCGGACTCATACCCACCATCCTCGATGCAATCATCACTGCGCTGAGATTTGCATTCTCTGCAAAAATGTCCTCTTCCCTTACAGACGACAAATAATATCACTTGTGTGCCTGTTGGCGCCATGGAAGAAGAAGAGCTACATGCAGGCCAGCGGTGTGCTCTTGGCGGATAGTGGTGGTTGTGCACTGCTTTCTTGTATCACGGTTGGAGGTGGCACTTTGAAGGAGGTGATGGTGCGTGGAAGTAGATGATGCCGTGGTGTCCATAATGAAGGTCGACCTGCGAGAAAAGTTAGTGCGCAATGCATCGATCCTGCACTTCACGTTCAGCTTTACAAGCAAGATGGAATAAGCAGTGATATTATTATAATCCTCTAAATATCACTATTTAATCCACCGGAAGCGTGCAAGCATAGCTTCATTCTCCTCAACAATACCACATCTAATCAAGCCAGGTTTGTAATTCGATAATATTCTTCTACAAATTTTTACCTTGTCTTAAGCGCTGCAATTTTGAAGTAATTCACGTTGATAATATGGTGGAACCATGATACGCATAGCAGTTTTCAAAGAGCCCAAGTAGCTGGAACAGGATATAATCTACAATGTTCAGGACCACCAAACACATGCAAAGCTAGTGAAAGCACAAACAGCACGAGAACCGTCTCTCCTCGGGATATTGTAAACATGTAAATCGTTGTTCGTTTCTAACTCCCAAGTAAGATATATATCGGGAACATATCTACCCTCAAATGGTGGAATATTCAATTTCAGTTTAGGGAGATGGTCATGATCTCGTACTGAGGGAGCCTAACATTGCCATTATTTGCATGTGGCGACACGGTGGTTGTGGTGCTGGTGGTTGCATGTAGTTACGATGTTGATCAACCTCATCCTCGTTATCTCCCAATAATCCTCCTCCTCGGTACCAGCAGCGATGGCGAGGAGCCAAAAGACAGCCAACAGCGTGGCAGCGGCACAAATTTTGTCTGGCTCAATAGGAACCGCTGAGCTCGTCCATCTTGATTCGGAAGGCGTAGTTGTTGTCGTTGAGAGTGCGATAGGTGCAGCCGGCGGTGGTTGTGGAAACAGCGAGCAATTCATCAAACTTGCTATCAAGCTTTGTTTCAAGCGTCTTCTCAATGCCATCTATCTTCTCCATGGCCTCGTCAAATCTGTTTAGCACATCTTGACTGTCCAATCATCATTTCTGAAACTTATCATGTAGCTGTTTGTTAGTCGGGTTCTCCCAATCAGTCTCATCGACTGTGATCCTACCATGGTTAGCAGCAAATAGAAACACACAAGAATATGATCCTCTGAGACTACTAAGTGGTGGTGGTGTATCACAAACCCGTCAAGCAAATCTCAAATTCTTACAGTTCTTACCCGGAGCGGTGGTGATCGGCAACCGTTGTAGTCAAAACTCTCAAAGCTTGGATATAGCGATTACGGGGAGAATCAAGCATCTGCGTAGATGTATGTGGAGCTGGGAAGGCTTATAATATGGTAGCAAAAAAGGTCGAGCAATAATCAATTCAGAGATGCAAAGTTGAATAAGCGCTCACAGCGTCTTGTCTTGGTCCTAGGCTAGAACTAGAGGCAGAGCCTAGAACACTAACAAAATCACGCGTACTTGCGTAAACAAGGGAGAGACACACTCTGAATTTTTTTCTCTTTTTTTCCTTTTTTTGCAATTTTTTCCTCTTTTTTTTTGCTCCATAACAAATTTTTTGGAAAAAGTCTACAAATGGTCTAAAAACTGCCTAGCCAGATTTTTTTTTTGAAACGGAACTATTTTTCTTCTGCGGATGGCTTGGAAGTTGGGGAGTCCTCTGCTTGTCACGACTTCGGAGTGTCGCGTGATCTGGAAATCGAGAACAATGCAACAATTCTTGGACTCGGACTAGGACTGGTGGCGGAGATGAATCTGGTGGAACTTCGGACTGGTGGCGGAGATGAGTCTGCAGTGGAACTTCGGACTAGTGGCGGAGATGAATCTGGTGGAACTTCGGATGGTGGCGGATATATGTTGCAGTGGACTCGGATGGGCGTGATGGCGGCGGATATGTGGTGGCGTATATGGATTCGGATTGGCGGTGAATATGTGGTGGTGGTATATGGCGGCGGCGTGACAACTTGTGAGCGAACTTCGAAACTCTAAAAGACTAGGCGCTAAGACCAGCAACTTGACACGGACGATGCAACAAATTCAACAAAGCAAATCTGAAAAAGATTATGCAAAGGCTCGAGATTGGTTGGGATGGGATGAACTAACCTAATTTTTTTGGCTTTTTACGTGGACTATAGGTATGAAGAACAGACTCGATCTAAACTACGAAACTGTAAAATCTCACGAGCAACCTAAAAGCTGATACCACTTGATAGGCGAGGTGTCCGTCTTTCGATGAGATGGTGGTTATCGTTTTGGATGAAGTCGACTTTGGCGATCCGACTACGAGCGTCGACGACGTCGCGCCTTATGTCGCTAAACCAACTCCGAGAGGTTATTGACCACGCCGAACACGATCAACGACCACGAAGGTGCATTTCCTGCGAGCAAGCGAAGAACAAGCAGAAACTAAGATTGCAATCTGGATATTGCGAATATAAGAAGCTTTATTGATCAAGGTGGGGTTACTGTGCGCCTTTGTGCGTGTGGAACACAAGCGAAATGCTGAAGTTGCAGCTCTGGCGAACTTTTAATCTAAACAAAACCCAAAGTCTAAGCGGTGCCCTAAGGGCTGTATATATGGAGGAAGAGGGGTGAATTTCGTGGCCCTTGGTGGAGGGTCGAAACTAACCCTATCTCTTGTTCCCCACACATCGGACTCTAAAATAGCCTATACTAATGTATTTCGAAATTACATGGGCCTGGCGGATAATAAGGTGTGGGCACCTAGAATAGCCTCTGGACGAAATTTATGAAGTGGCATCTTGTATATTTCGTCCAAGACTTCATGCACTCATTATGGTGGCTTCAAAGTCTGAAATCATCACTTGTAACTCCATTCTTATCCCCTTGCATGCCATCATCTCCATGCTTGTTCTTGCTCAATGTTCATCCTTCTCCAAGCTAGGCCCTTCATTTGTAAGCAAAACAAATGTATCCAATTTAAGCGACATCATATTCTCATGAACATTAGAATCATTACCAAGCGAAAGTACACAGTAATTTAGTTGGCGTCGTGAGCTCTAGTAATTGGTCCGGTATGTATAGCGGCGGGGCTATGGGTGTAACAATGGTATTAATGTCCTCATCAAAAACAAATGTATCAATTTAGCAGCATCATATTCTCATGAACATTAGAATCATTACCAAAAGCGAAAGTACCGGTAATTTAGTTGGCGTCGTGAGCTCTAGTAATTGGTCGTATGTATAGCGGCGGGGCCGTGGGTGTAACAATGGTATTGATGTCCTCATCAATAAGCAATGTAATCTCTCGAATTTCCTTCAAAAGGAAGTGCCAATGGGTTCAGAAACCTGTCTGAAAAATAGCGACGAATGATGTTCTTTGACTTTCGAGGGCCAAAAGTCCTGCTTAAGCCTGAATTTGAGGGTAATCCGGGCCTCTGGCATAATGGTATTTTTTTGGATTCGGCGCTCATTGCGGCAGTTTAGTACTTATGGGTCCGACCACGGACTCCTAATGACAAAATATGACCGTCTTAGTGAGCATCTGTCCATTCTATGGTAGTCCTTGAAAGTACTTCATTTTCTCGTCGCTTTTGCATGAGTGCCCCAAAATTTCTTGTCCTCTATAGTGGAATATCGTTTCCACATATATATTGACCGTTGCCGGGAATGCCCTTTAGTTCTTGGCTTTCACATCCATGAGTTACACCATGCCATCCTGCAGCAGGAGAATAAGGCATATAGCGCTGGATTCTCATCAATTCATGGCCAAATAGAGTTGCCGGATCATAGAGCATCTCTGAAAGATACGTTTGTCCCTACCACGGGGCTAATGTCTATAAGCAACATAATCTCATGAATTTCCTTCAAAGGAAGTGCCAATGGGTTGAAACTTGTCGAAAACCAGACAGCGAATGATGTTCTTTGACTTTTAGGGCCAAAAGTCCTGCTTAAGGCTGAATTTGAGGTACTCTGGGCCTCTGGCATAAGCGGGAGTAATTTTTGGATTCGCGAACTACTTGCTGAGCAGTTTGAGTACTTATGGGTTAAACACGGACTCGAATGACAAAATTATGACCGTTTTAGTGAAAATCTGTCCAATCTATGGCGGTCCTTGAAAGTACTTCATTTTCTCGTGCACTTTTGCTGTTGCCCAAAAATTTCTTAACCTCTATAGTTCAAATATCGTTTCCACATATATATTGACCGATGCAGGGAATGCCCTTTTGTTCTTGGCTTTCCGCGCATGAGTTACAACATGCCATCCGGCGAAAACAAGGAGAATAAGGCATATAGCAGCTGGATTTTCTTCAATTCTGACCAAATGAGATTGCCGAATCATAGAGCATCTGCAGAAGATCGTTTGTCCCTACCGGAAGTGCCAATGGGTTGAAAATCTATGCGAAAAATAGCAGCGAATGATGTTCTTTGACTTTCAGGGCCAAAAGTCCTGCTTAAGGCTGAATTTGAGGTACTCGGGCCCTGGCGCAAGCGGATATTTTTGGATTCCGCTTTCGCGCGTGCAATTTGATACTTATGGGTCCGACCACAGACTCCTCATGACAAAATGATGACCGTTTTAGTGAACATATGTCCATTCTATGGCAGGTCCTTGAAAGTACTTCATTTTCTCGTCTGGCGTTACTGCTTGGCCCCAAAATTTCTTGTCCTCTATAGTGGAATATCGTTTCCACATATATATTGGTGATACCAGAATGCCCTTTTGTTCTTGGCTTTCACGCGCAGGTTCTGACATGCCATCCGGCAAAAACAAGGAGAATAAGGAATATACCCTTGGATTTTCTTCAATTTAAGGCCAAATGAGATTGCGGATCATAGAACATCTGCAGAAAGTCGTTTGTCCCTACGAGCGCTAATGTCTATAAGCAACATAATCTCTAATTTCCTTCAAAGGAAGTGCCAATGGGTTGAAACTTGTGCGAAAAGTAGCGACGAATGATGTTCTTTGACTTTGAGCCAAAAGTCCCTTAAGCCTAAATTTGAGGTACTCTGGGCCTCTGGCCTGAGCGATTTGAGTACTTATGGGTCCGACCACGGACTCCTAATGACAAAATATGACCATCTTAGTGAGCATCTGTCCATTCTATGGCAGGGCCTTGAAAGTACTTCATTTTCTCATGCGCGTTTTGCTGACTACCCCAAAATTTCTTGTCCTCTATAGTAGAGATATCGTTTCCACATATATATTGACCGATGCGAGGCATGCCCTTTTGTTCTTGCCTTTCACGCGCATGAGTTCTGACATGCCATCCGGCAAAAACAAGGAGAATAAGGCATATAGCCGCTGGATTTTCTTCAATTTAAGGCCAAATGAGATTGCCGGATCATAGAGCATCTGCGAAAGGTATGTTTGTCCCTACCGGCGCTAATGTCTATAAGCAACATCATCTCTAATTTCCTTGGAAGGAAGTGCCAATGGGTTGAAACACTGTCTGAAAAATAGCGATCAATGATGTTGTTTTGACTTCGAGGCCAAAGTCCTGCTTAAGCCTGAATTTGAGGTACTCTGGGCCTTAGGCGTGGCGGGAGTATTTTTTGGATTACGCTCGTCTGGCAGTTTAATACTTGTGGGTCCGACCACGGACTCCTAATAGCAAATTATGACCGTCTTAGTGAGCATCTGTCCATTCCATGGCAGTCCTTAAAAGTACTTTATTTTCTCGTGCGCTTTTTCTGGCGCCCAAAATTTCTGGTCCTCTATAGTGGAATATCGTTTCCACATATATATCGACCGGCGCGAGAATGCCCTTTTGTTCTTAGCTTTCCGTGCATGAGTTACACCATGCCATCCGGTAACAGGAGAATAAGGCATATAGCATGGATTTTCTTCAATTCTGACCAAATGAGATTATCCGGATAATAGGCGTCTGCGAAAGATGCGTTTGTCCCTACCACGGGGCTAATGTCTATAAGCAACATAATCTCATGAATTTCCTTCAAAAGGAAGTACCAATGGGTTGAAACTTGTCGAAAAACAGCACGAATGATGTTCTTTGACTTTCGGGGCCAAATAATCCTGCTTAAGGCTGAATTTGAGGTACTCTGGGCCTCCTAAGCATAGCGAATGTAATTTCTAGATTCGCGCATTTTCATGAGCAGTTTGAGTACTTATGAATCCGACCACGGACTCGAATGACAAAATTATGACCGTTTTAGTGAAAATCTGTCCAATCTATGGCAGTCCTTGAAAGTACTTCATTTTCTCGTCGCATTTTGCTGCTGCCCCAAAATTTCTTGTCCTCTATAGTGCAAATATCGTTTCCACATATATATATAGACCGATGCAGGGAATGCCCTTTTGTTCTTGGCTTTCCAGCGCATGAGTTACAACATGCTATCCGGCGAAAAGAAGGAGAATAAGGCATCTACTGCTGGATTTTCTTCAATTTACAGCCAAATGAGATTGCGGGATCATAGAGCATCTGTAGAAAGGTACATTTGTCCCTACGGAAGTGCCAATGGGTTCAAAAACTGTCGAAAAATAGCGACGAATGATGTTGTTTGACTTTCGAGGGCCAAAAGTGCTGTAAGGCTGAATTTGAGGTACTCCGGGCCTCTGGCATATGGTATTTTTTGGATTGCCGCTTCGCCTCGCGCGAGTTTGAGTACTTATGGGTCCGACCACGGACTCCTAATGACAAAATTAGGACCGTTTTAGTGAACATCTGTCCATTCTATGGCGGTCCTTGAAAGTACTTCATTTTCTCGTGCGCTTTTGCTGACGCCCTAAAGTTTCTTGTCCTCTATAGTGGAATATCGTTTCCACATATATATTCACCGATGCAGGAATGCCCTTAGTCTTGGCTTTCACGTGCATGAGTTACACCATGCCATCCGTAGCAAGAAGAATAAGGCATATAGTCGTTGGATTTTCTTCAATTCTGACCAAATGAGATTGCCGGATCATAGAGCATTTGCGAGAAAGATGCGTTTGTCCCTACCACGAGGGCTAATGTCTATAAGCAACATAATCGGCAATTTACTTCAAAGGAAGTGCCAATGGGTTGAAACTTTTCGAAAAAACAATGACGAATGATGCTCTTTGACTTTTAGGGCCAAAAGTCCTGCTTAAGGCAGAATTTGAGGTACTCTGGGCCTCTGGCGCATAAGCGAGTATTTTTGAATCTGGCGCACTTTCGCGAGCAGTTTAGTACTTATGGGTCCAACACGGACTCGAATGACAAAATTATGACCGTTTTAGTGAACATCGGTCCAATCTATGGCGGTCCTTGAAAGTACTTCATTTTCTCCAGCGCTTTTTGCTGCCCCAAAATTTCTTGTCCTCTATAGTGGAAATATCGTTTCCACATATATATTGACCGATGCCAGGAATGCCCTTTTGTTCTTGGCTGTCGCAGCATGAGTTACAACATGCCATCCGGAAAACAAGGAGAATGAGGCATATAGCCCTTGGATTTTCTTCAATTCTGGCCAATTGAGATTGCCGGATCATAGACCTGCGAAAGATGCGTTTGTCCCTACCAGAGGCTATTGTCTATAAGCAACATAATCTCTCGAATTTCCATCAAAGGAAGTGAAAATGGGTTCATAAACTTGTCTGAAAAATATCGATGAATGATGTTCTTTGACTTTCGAGGCAAAATGTCATGCTTAAGGCTAAATTTGAGGTACTCGGGCCTCTGGCGCAAGAGGAGTATTTTTTGGATTCATGCGCTTCTTGCAAGCAGTTTGAGTACTTATGGGTCCGACCACGGACTCTAATGAGAAATTATGACCGTTTTAGTAAACATCTGTCCATTCTATGGCGGTCCTTGAAAATACTTCATTTTCTCGTGCGCGTTTTGCCCGGCCCTTTAAAATTTCTTGTCCTCTATAGTGGAATATCGTTTCCACATATATATTGACCGATGCGGAATGCCCTTTTGTTATTTGCTTTTACGGCGCATGAGTTCAGACATGCCATCCGTGAAAACAAGGAGAATAAGGCATATAGCCTGGATTTTCTTCAATTCTGACCAAATAAGTTGCCAAGATCATAGAGCATCTGCGAAATCGTTTGTCCCTATGAGGGGCTAATGTCTATAAGCAACATAATCTCTCGATTTTCCTTCAAAGGAAGTGCCAATGGGTTGAAACTTGTCGAAAACAGCGACGAATGATGTTCTTTGACTTTCGGGGCCAAAAGTCCTGCTTAAGCCTGAATTTGAGGTGCCGGGCCTCTGGCGCAAGGCGAGTATTTTTGGATTATGCGCTAAATCGCGAGCACTTTGAGTACTTATGGGTCCGACACGGACTCGAAAGACAAAATTATGACCGTTTTAGTGAGCATCTATCCATTCCATGGCGGTCCTTGAAAGTACTTTATTTTCTCGTGCGCTTTTTGCTGGCCCTTAAAATTTCTTGTCCTCTATAGTGGAATATCGTTTCCACATATATATCGACCGCGCCGGAATGCCCTTTAGTTCTTAGCTTTCCGTGCATGAGTTACACCATGCCATCCGGTAACGAGGAGAATAAGGCATATAGCGCTGGATTTTCTTCAATTCTGCCAAATGAGATTGCCGGATAATAGAGCATCTGCAGAAAGATACGTTTGTCCATACCACGGGGCTAATGTCTATAAGCAACATAATCTCATGAATTTCCTTCAAAAGGAAGTGTCAATGGGTTCGACAACTTGCGAAAAACAGACGAATGATATTCTTTGACTTTCGGGGCCAAAAATCCTGCTTAAGGCTGAATTTGAGGTACTCCGGGCCTCTGGCCATAGCATAATTTCTGGATTCGGCGCTATTCGCCGAGCAGTTTGAGTACTTATGGGTCGACCACGGACTCGAATAACAAAATTATGACCGTTTTAGTGAACATCTGTCCAATCTATGGCGTCCTTGAATGTACTTCATTTTACGATCGCTTTTGCGTGGCTGCCCCAAAATTTCTTGTCCTTTATAGTGGAAATATCGTTTCCACATATATATTGACCGATGCAGGAATGCCCTTTTGTTCTTGGCTATCACGCGCATGAGTTACAACATGCCATCCGGAAAACAAGGAGAATAAGGCATATAGCCGCTGGATTTTCTTCAATTACGGCCAAATGAGATTGCCGAATCATAGAGCATCTGCGAAAGATCGTTTGTCCCTACCGGGGCTAATGTCTATAAGCAACATAATCTCTAATTTCCATCAAAGGAAGTGCCAATGTGATGCGGAGCATCCTCGGTCATCACCATGTCAAGAGTCCGTTTGGCAAGTGACCGTGCAACCTCTACTTCTCATACATAAAGGTGAATCTTCTCCTTTACGTGCTCACTTGACCCCTTCGAGGATGGTATACTACTTGACACTTCTCCGTGTGCATGCATAGGTATTGCGGACTTCACGGATGTCGAGGAGAGTGCAGCGCCAGGAAAAACTACACCATCCGCAAGAAACACAGAGCGGCAGCGGAAGAAAGGCGAACTCTTGAAGCTTCTGGCGGACATCCGGCGCTGTGCGATCTCCTGCTTGCACCAGCAGACGGCAAGCATCGGCTGGCCGCATCCGGCCCGTGTGATGAGGACATCAATACCATTGTTACACCCACGGCCCTGCTGCTATACATCTTGGACCAATTACTAGAGCTCGCGCGCCAACTAAATTACCGGTACTTTCGTTTCTTGGTAATGATTCTAATGTTCATGAGAATATGATGCTGCCTAAAATGGATACATTTGTTTTGCTTACAAATGAAGGGCCTAGCTTGGAGAAGGATGAACATTGGAGCAAGAACCCACATGGAGTTGATGGCATGCATAGGGATCAAAGCGGAGTTACAAGTGATGATTTCAGGACTTTGAAGCCACCATAAGAGTGCATGAAGCCTTGGACGAAATATTCAAGATGCCACTTCATAATATTAGTCCATAGGCTATTCTAGGTGCTCGTCACCTTATTATTGGGCCAGGCCCATGTAATTTCGAAATACATTAGTATAGGCTATTTTTAGAGTCCGTATGTGTGGGGAAACAAGAGATAGGGTTAGTTTGGACCCCTCCACCAAGGGCCACGAAATTCACCCCTCTTCCTCCATATATACAGCCCTTAGGGCACCGTTTAGACTTGGGTTTTGTTTAGATCAAAAGTTGCCATAGCTGCAACTCGCGTGCCGTTTGTGTTCAACGACCGGACAAAGGCGTCCAGAGCCCCACCTTGATCAATAAAGCTTTCATCTTATATTGCAATATCCAGTTGCAATCTCGGTTTCTTGCTTGTTCTTCGTTTGCTCGCGGAAATAGACCCTCGTGGTCGGGTTGATCGTGCTCGGCGTGGTCAATAACCTCTCGGAGTTGGTTTAGCGATTGCTAAGCGCGGCGTCCTCGCGCCTTCGTAGTCGGATCGTCAAAGTCGACTTCCACCAAGCGAAATCCACCATCTCATCGAAAGGCGGACACCTCGCCTCTATCAAGTGGTATCAGATTTCCGGGTTGCTCGGTGAGATTTTACGATTTTAAGTAGTTTAGATCGAGTCTGTTCTTCATACCTACAGTCCACGAAAAAGCCAAAAAAATTAGGGTTAGGTCATCATATCCGAACCAATCGAGCCTTTGCATAATCTTTTACGTATTTGCGTTGTTGAATTTGCGGTTGCATCGTCGTGTCTAGTTCTGGTCTTAGTGTCTAGTCTTTTAGAGTTTGAGTTACGGTCATAAGTTGTCACGCTCTGCTGCCTCGTTATCATCGCCTGCCATCTACCACCACCGCTTATCCGCCACGCTTGAATCCGTATCCATATACCACCACGCTGCCATATACCACCACCGTTGCCATATACCACCACCATATATCCACCACCAATCCGAGTTCCTTGCATATTAGATTTGTTTTCGGGATCCATCTAATTTCCGATTCGTGTTTCCTTATGCGAGTAGGTTTGATTCAGCAATCTTTTCGAAACCACCCTCCGTTTAGGCCCAAAATTTTCCAAAAGCATGCGGGATAAAAATTTTACGGCTATCCTATTTTAGGTGTTTCTAAGCGTATTGAGCGATCGCCGTTATAGAAAGTTTTTTGACCCGTTTCGAGTTTTGGGTCGGCGTCGAAAAAAAAATTGTCGAAAAATTTCGTGCCCATCTGTCGGTTTGACCTGGGAAGAGTTTTGAGACACTCGCCATTATAGTGATTTTTAGCAAAAAAAAAAAAGCGCAAAAAAAAATCTGCAAAAAAAAAAAGCGAATTTTTTTTCGAGTGTGCTCCTCCCTTGATTACGTGCAGCGCCGTGATTTTGTTAGTGTTCTAGGCTCGCGTCTCTAGCTACGATCTAGCCTAGGACCAGCCGATCCGTCGTTGGCGTTTATTCAACTTTGCATCTCTGAATTGATTATTCTTGACCCTTTTGCTACCATATTATAAGCCTTCCCAGCTCCACATACATCTGCGTCGTGCGTTGGACTCTCCACAGTAATCGCTATATCCAAGCTTTGAGAGTTTTGACTCTAGCGGTTGCCGATCACCGCTTTCTTTGGGTAGGACTGGTAAATTTGAGATTTGCTTGCGGTTTGTGATTGTCCACCACACCACCACCACCACTTCCTAGTAGTCTGTAGGATCATATTCTTGTGTGTTTCTATTGCTGCTAACCATGGCAGGACCACAAGCCGGCGAGACTGATTGGGAGAACTGACGAACAAACAGCTACATGATAAGTTTCAGCAAATGATGATTGGACAGGTGCAAGGCGTGATAAACAGATTTGCGAGGCCATGGAGAAGATAGATGGCATTGAGAAGGCGTTTGAAACAAAGCTTGATAGCAAGTTTGATGAATTGCTCGGCGTTTTCCACAACCACCTGCTTGCACCTATCGCACCTCTGCGCGACAACAACTCGCCCCTTCGAATCGGTATGGGCCGAGCTCGCGTGTTCCTCTTGAGCGAGGACAAAATTCTGGTGCAGCTGCTACTCTTGTTGGTGCTTCTTTGGCTCCTCTCTTCTTTGCTTCTGGTACGAGGAGGATGATTATGTGGAAGATTACGAGGAGGAGGTTGATCAACATCAGAACTCGTGCAACCACCAGCACCACAACCACCAGGTCGTCCACATGCAAATATTGGCAATGCTAGGGCTCCCCTCAGTGCGAGATCATGACCATCTCCCTAAACTGAAATTGAATATTCCACCATTTGAGGGTAGATATGTTCTGATATATATCTTACTTGGGAGTTAGAAACTGAACAACGATTTACATGTTTACAATATCACGAGGAGAGCGTGTTCCTGCTGCTGTTTGTTCTTTCACTAGCTTTGCATGTGTTTGGTGGTCGAACATTGTAGATTATATCCTGTTCCAGCTACTTGGGCTGCTTTGAAAACTGCTATGCGTTCTCGTTGGGTTCCACCATATTATCAGCGTGAATTACTTCAAAAATTGCAGCGCTTAAGACAAGGAAAAATTCGTAGAAGAATATTATCAGGAATTGCAAAGCTGGCTTGATTAGATGTGGTATTGTTGAGGAGAATGAAGCTATGCTTGC
>JAHHZJ010009827.1:0-21095 GCA_021437245.1 Aegilops speltoides
GCGAGAGTCCCGGAGGCTCCACCCACGAAGGGTCCCGAAAAGCAACCTTGTCTATGCCATCATGGCTTCGCCCACGGAGGACTAGCCTTACTGGGGTGATCTTCACAAGTAAGGATCTCCTTGCCCTTACAAACTCCTTGGTTCAACTCCACATCATGGGGAGGCTCCCGTGACACCTAACCAATCTAGGAGGCACCACCCTCCAAAAGGTAATAGGCGGTGTTGGTGATGATGAACTCCTTGCTCTTGTGCCAAATGATAATCTCCCCAACACTCAACTCTCCTCCTTGATTTGGCTGTGGTGGAGGAAGAGATTGAGTGGAAAGCAACTTGGGAAGGCTAGAAATCAAGCTTCATATGGTGGGAGTGGAGCAACGTCTCAACACAAGGGTAGGTAGTTTTCTTCTGAAATGTAAGGTAGGAATGGTAGTTCTTTCATGGCTCTCCCACGAATGAAGAGGGGAGGTGGAGGGGTATTTATAGCCTCCACACAAAATCCAACCGTTACACAATTTGACCAATCTCGGTCGGGCAAGTGGACAACTCGGTGAGCCAAAGTTCAAATCTTGTGGCGTTGGGATTTTCTGGGACCGAAAATACAATCTCGGTTAGTCCGATTCTTCCAAAGTCTAGGGTTTGCCAATCTCGGTGGGACCACTTTCTCATCTCGGTGACACCGATTTGGTCTGAAAGGTTCTGACGACACCAATTCGGTATGACCGAGTTTGGAATCGGAAAATCCGAAAATCTTGGGTTTGGCTATATGGTAGGTGGTTCATCTCGGTGTGGTGAGTTTGGAATCGGGGGAAGATTACTTATGGGTTTATGTTGGAGTGAAAGATTGCTGATAGTTTGAGAATAAATCACTAAGCACTTAGGCAACGGATCATCATCATAACCTCATCCCCTTTTAATAGTATTGGCTTTCCTATGGACTCAATGTGATCTTGGATCACTAAACCCAAAATGGAGTCTTGAGCTTTTCCAATCCTTTCCTTAGCATCCTGGGTTCACCTCTTGATCCTTTTGCCATGCAGTGATTGACTTTCGAAACATACTTGATAAAAGCATTAGTCCAACCACAAAGTATGTTGTCATTAATTACCAAAACCACCTAGGGAAAATGTGCTTTCCGCCCTTTATCACCGGGCCCGACATGGTGACACCCCCGTGGTCGCGGAAAAACATTCAAGGCCCAGCCAAGACCATACCCGACATCGATCCAGTGAACCAAAGGGACGCCGGACTTGAGACATCTTGGAGGACAAAGCAAGGAATCGATCCATTTATGGATCCGTGGGTTCAAACGCGAATCCGTCGCCCGGGACATCCGGCCCGAGCGACAACGAAGACGAAGGTTTCCCCGTCGACGATGAATATGATCTCAAACCCACCCCAAGAGGGAGGAAGGCGCTCTGGGACGTCTTGCGATGGAGCATCGCCCGAAATTCAATCCATGGTCCTCTGTCGATCACTTCGATCGGCGAGACCACCCGAAACATCGCCATGGCGGATTCGCGCGTTGGTCTTAGACCCAATCGTCGATGGTTTCACCTCAAAAGTCGATGGGCCGGGGCGAACGAACCTGCTTTCGGGACACGGTCCAAAATGGGCATAGACCCATCAAGGATCAAACCTACTAAGACAACCTTTAAAGGTGTCATCCAGTGGAAACCAAGGCGATTCCGCCGGAAGTGGTCTTGGATCCCGGATAATTTCGGGCGAAGGTTAATCTTGATATAGTCCGTTTGGCGGCTATCATGCCCTTTCGGACGTTGGCGTTCCGGAAATTCACGGTGCCACATTATGCATACCTAAAGCTCAAAATCGAGCCCTCGTAGTCATTACGGTCAATGGAATCGGGCGCTCCCCCGTCCGGGAGGAACATCGGGCTCCGCGGCTCTGAGCAGCCTTCTCGCAATTCTTGTCCCAATAAAGCGGACAAATTACAGCGGGCCCAGCACCACCAAGACCACGGCACGGTGAACCGCGAATCCCCCTGGCGTATTATCACAAGAATAACACTCCGCATCATTCGCTTTGGAGATACCATGGGGTGGGGAGGGCTTCACCTCAAGGATGGAAAAGTCCTCGCCGAGGGGCTCGTGTTAAGCGCCCCCGGTGTTATTTTTATCTTTTCTTTTTATAAGAGGACTCTACCAAATAAACCGGTCGGCGAACTTGCGAACTCCGTCCGGATCGGGGATTAGAAGGCCCTGACGACACTGGTGGTCTCCATTCGAGCATTAAATTCAATTACATACACCAAGTCTGCGGCTTACCGAAGGGGACCGCTAATTTAGTCGAATCCCGCTTCCCTTTTTTTCGTTAAACTTTATTAGCGAACACATCATAAATAACCCTTTTTTGCTTTATTACCTTTTCCCTCGCGTTATCTTTTACAAATGTTCACCATGTGACATATTGCACCCTTTTAGTGGGTCGAATACCCGGGGCTTTTCCCCATATTACGTGTGATTAAGTCAACACTTTCACAAAGTCTTTGGGAACTTATAGCATTATAAATCACTCGAATCATGTCTTGGGTATAGTTGGGTTTTCCGGCTCCTATGTTTTGGTGCCTTCGTTCCGTTCCGTGGCTGGTAACTAGGAGAACCCTGCGATTGCGCCCGGTTGGCAGTTCGCCTCGTGGAAAGCTAACGGCGGCATGATAAGGCGAAAAGGGTATTTGTTAAAGGTCTTTTGGTCCCTAAAGACTCATGCCGCTTGCGAAGTTGGATTATGTCCGCGAAGTGGATAGCGCCCGGGTTGGTCTTCGAATACCGGGGGCTTAAATTAAAATTATAAATTCTATGGCTAAGTGAGTGTTCAAGCACTATAAGTCCGTTCGCTGGTTTTGGGTGCCTCCTAGATGGACCCAAAGATGGGAACAAATTCAAGTTTATCAGAACACGGCCTGTGGCTCCTGAACCACGACTTGCCATCTCTCGGGTTAACAACGGCGCCGAAGGTAATATTTTAAATTAAACAAAGCGTTGCTCATGCCATATAAACTTAGTTTTGGGCCAGGATAAACACCATTCACTCAAGGATTACATTAAGGGACACTCATCCGATATCGCCTCCTTCAGACTACTTTATAATATCGCTCTGGGTGGGCTCCTTGCTCGGGGGATCCGTGAGCTTCTCATCCAGCTTGCCCCATTGCACCTTTATCGGGAAGGGCCGGCGCGCCTTAGCCGGCGGGCGCGCCATCCAGCCTAGGGCATGCATCCACTACCGCCGCACGGAAAATGCCCGGGATGGCGACCACCCGGACTGAGGCCCTTCATAGCCTCTTGACTACCTTGTGGAGTTCGACCAACTTTGGGCTGGCTTGGGGGGCCCGGCCTCGGCGTCGAGACCGAAGACCTTCTCGTTGAGCTCCCCCTCCCCGAAGACGCGGCATCGGGCCCTCGGCGGCGAATGCAAATGCCAACTCGAACTGGGTAAGTTCCTAATTTACATTAACATGCTTGCTCCTGAAAAGCCTTACCTGCTATCTCCCTGTCCTCTACCTCCTCACGGGGCCCTCGGGCCTGGCCCAGCGGGGCTTTTGGGAGGCAGGAAGCCGGTCTCGGTCTTGAGTCACGCTCCAAACTCTCATGCTTTTTCATGAGGCACGGGCTCTGCCGAACCTCCGCCAGGGCCCTTTTTTTCTTCTCATCCGTTCCGTGGCGCGTGCGTTGGCCACGGACCGGCTCTTTGCCACCTGGTTCGTGGCCCCGCATTCCATTTTATCCTTGTTTTTTGGGCAAAACCCTTTTTTGGTACATATTTAAGTGGTGTTCTTCACCTTCTTTTTCCTTGGTGCCTCTTGGCATGGGGCTCTTGCTCCGCCTCGGTCCTTCTTAGCGCCTCGACCTCCCTGTCAAGGGGAATCAACGCAGCCTGCAAACCCATATTTTAGAAACCGTGTATATCTTGTTAAAGATCCTCGGTCGGCTTTTCTTTGAACCGGACTAAGCATCGAACTCTTGTCTATCTTTGTTATATAAGCTTTTAAACTTCTTACCTCAAAGCTTTGAGAAAGGCTTTGGACTTTCGGCCCGCCCTTGGCGGTGGACCTTCTCAATCACCGCACCCATGAGTGCGGTGTTCTTCCTCAATGGGGTGCCTTGGCGCCTCCGGCAGGTTGTCCTTCCGGTTGGGCGGGGCGGCGTCCTTCTCCCCTCCTTGGGCTTGGGACTCGGGCTTCGGTTGGTCGGTCACCAAAGTCCGGGAGGGTGCGGGCGCCTCGGACCTCCTCTGGCGCGTCCCCTAGGGATTCGCCTTGTCGTCTTCGGGCGTGGGGTGGCGGTGGGATGGAATTTACATCCGGCGGCTGCGACCGCTCATCGAGTGGGAAAGTCGTCACCGGGGATAAAAAAATAGTCGGCGTTAGAAGGACCTTTGTGACATACTATGTCTGACATATGAATTCCGGCAACTTCCCGATCTTGCCGGAACCCTCGGGCCCTCCTCCTGCCCGCGATGTTGGCGAAAGGGTGAGGGATGGTTCTCCCCTCTTGGACCCCGGCCGCCCGATTGGGAAGCCTTCCTCTTCTTCTCCCCCCTCCTGGGAGAGTACTCCTCCTCCTCTTTCGTCTTGGGGAGGAATCCTTCGTCGTCGGCGCGTTCGAGAACTCTTGGTCCCGTGGCCACCTTCTTGGCCTTCTTCTCCCACCACCGGTGCGGAACCGCAACCCTAATTGGGCGTTCACGGTTCTTCGGCATGGGGCCCGGTGATAATCAGCTCGGCCTTCTCCATCCATTCTGTCAAAGGAAAGGGCGATTAAAAACCTCGCTAAGTCAATCTAAATTTGCAAGTGTCCGTAATGGGGTGAATCACTTACTCCGTCATGGAGACCCATGGGGTCTTGATTAAGCGGTCTTGGTTTCGGCGCTCTTGAATAACACCCTCGGCACCTTCATATTTTGTATGAAGAGCCGCTCAGCGTTTGGTTGGGTTAAACTCCCCGAGTAAAGCCCTTTCTTGGCATGGGAGAATCCGGGAGGGCATGACGGACTCGTCGGGGCGAGCCCATTGCTCCCGCTTTTTATCGAGTTGATCCCGTCACCTCCACGGGTTACCCCGCAAGCCCTTCTCTTCGAGGTGAGCTGCGTGGGGTTCGAATCTGGTCGGGGCCGCCCTTGGCTCGCGGCTGGTGATATAGAACCACCCACCCCTTGGCAGTCACGGGTCCCTTCTAGCCAAGGGGCGTTGGGGCTGCCCAACATAAAGCATTCCTTGCGCCCCTTCACAATCTTGACGGCGTTGAAGGTCTTGACCCAGGGGAAGTGGGGCGGATCAAGAAAACCTCCCCGCGATGCCCGAATGTTGGGAGGAAGTTGGGTAGATCTAAATCGGGCGTAGTAAAACATGACCCCGGACGAATGGATGGGCGGAAGCCCGTCCGGAGGAATGGGGAAAAACGACCCTCTGGGTCGGGGTAGAACGGCTGCCCGCGTCCGGCCGTCCAAATTTGGGAGGTATCCGGGTGCGGGTTGGTGATTTCCTTTGGGAGCGTAGTAATTTCAAAAATTTCCTACGCACCGCAAGATCATGGTGATGTATAGCGAGAGGAGAGTGTTGTCTCATACCCTCGTAGACCCGAGCGGAGCGATCTGGCGTAGAGGAAGTAGTCGTCGTTCTCCTCGCGATCCGACCGATCCGGCGCCGTTACTCGGCGCCCGAGTTCTTGACACCGTACAGCTCGATGGCGTCCCTCGTACTCCGATCCAGCCGAGTGTCGAGGAGAGTTCGTCGGCCTGACGGCGTGGTGGCGATCTTGATGTTTCACGGTAGAGGGCTTCGCCTAAGCTTTGACGGTATAACCGAGGTGGAATATGGTGGAGGGGCACCGCTGCGGCTAAGAGCGATCCGTAGATCAACTTGTGTGTTCTAAGGTGCCCCCTGCCCCCGTATATAAAGGAGCAAGGGGGAGGGGCGGCCGGCCAGGGGTGGCAGGAGGAGTCCTACTCCTCTGGGAGTAGGATTCCCCCAATCCTAGTTGGACTAGGATTCGGAGGAAAGAGAGAGAGGGGCGGCCCCTCTCCTAGTCCTAATAGGACTAGGGGAAGGGGGGCAGTGACCACCTAGGGCTGGCCCTTCTCCTTTCCACTAAGGCCCACTATGGCCCATTTACCTCCGGGGGTTCGGTAACCTCCGGTACTCGATAAATTCCGTTTTCGCCGGAACCATTCGAACTCCAAACATAGGCTTCAATATATCAATCTTTATGTCTCGACCATTTCGAGACTCCTCGTCATGTCGTGATCACATCCGGGACTCGAACTCCTTGGTACATCAAAATACATAAACTCATAATAAGCATCGCCGAAACCTTAAGCGTGCGGACCCTACGGTTCGAGAACAATGTAGACATGACCTAGAACTATTCACGGTCAATAACCAACAGCGGGACCTGGATGCCCATATTGGTTCCTACATATTCTCTGAAGATCTTTATCGGTCGGACCGCATAACAACATCGTTGTTCCTTTGTCATCGGTATGTTACTTGCGAGATTCGATCGTCGGTATCAATACCTAGTTCAATCTCGTTACCGGCAAGTCTCTTTACTCGTTCGTAATACATCATCTCACAACTAACTCATTAGTTGTAATGCTTGCAAGGCTTAAGTGATGTGCATTACGAGAGGGCCAGAGATACCTCTCCAGGCAATCGGGTGACAAAACCTAATCTCGAAATCGCCAACCCAACATCGCCTTTGGAGACACTGTAGTACTCCTTTATAATCACCCGATTCGTTGTGGCGTTTGGTAGCACCAAAGTGTTCCTCCGATAAGCAGGAGTTGCATAATCTCATAGTTATAGGAACATGTATATGTCATGGATAAAAGCGGTAGCAACATACTAAGCGATCGTGTGCTAAGCTAATGGAATGGGTCATGTCAATCAGATCATTCTACTAATGATGTGACCTTGTTAATCAAATAACAACTCTTTGTTCATGGTTAGGAAACATAACCATCTTTGATTAACAAGCTAGTCTAATAGAGGCATACTAGTGACACTTGTTTGTCTATATATTCACACATGTATTATGTTTCGGTTAATACAATTCTAGCATGAATAATAAACATTTATCATGAAATAAGGAAATAAATAATAACTTTATTATTGCCTCTAGGGCATATTTCCTTGATCTCCCACTTGCACTAGAGTCAATAATCTAGATCACATCACCATGTGATTAACATCGATAGTTCACATCATCATGTGATTAACACCCATAGTTCACATCGCCATGTGACCAACACCCAAAGGGTTTACTAGATTCATAATCTAGTTCACATCGCTATGTGATTAACACCCAAAAGTACTAAGGTGTGATCATGTTTTGCTTGTGAGAGAGTCTTAGTCAGCGGGTCTTTCACATTCAGATCCGTTATGTATTTTGCAATTTTCTATGTCTACAATGCTCTTGCGAAGCTACTCTAGCTAATTGCTCCCACTTTCAATATGTATCTAGATCGAGACTTAGAGTCATCGGATCGGTGTCAAAACTTGCATCGGCGTAACCCTTACGGCGAACCTTTTATCACTTCCATAATCGAGAAACATATCCTTATTCCACTAAGGATAATTTTGACCATTGTCGATGATCTACTCCTAGATCACTATTGTATTCCTTGAAACTTCGGTCAGGGTATACAATAGATCTGGTACACTGACATGGCATACTTTATAGAAACTATGGCCAAGGCATAGTGAATGACTTTCATTCTCTTTCTATCTTCTGCTTTGTGGTGGGTTTTGAGTCTTACTCAATTTCACACCTTGTAACACAGGCAAGAACTCTTTCTTTGGTGTTTCATTTTGAACTACTTCAAAATCTTGTCAAGGTATGTACTCATTGAAAAAACTTATCAAGCATCTTGATCTATCTCTATAGATCTTGATGCTCAATATATAAGTAGCTTTACGAGGTCTTTCTTTGAAAAACTCCTTTCAAACACTTCTTTATGCTTTGCGAGAATAATTCTACATTATTTCCGATCTACAATATGTCATTCACATATACTTATCGAAATCTTTGTAGTGCTCCACTCACTTTTTAGTAAATCTGAGGCTTCACCGTAAGTCTATATAAAACTATATCTTTGATCAACTCATCAAAGCGTATATTCCAACTCGAGATGCTTGCAGTCCATAGATGGATCATTTGGAGCTTGCACACTTTGTTAGCTCCTTTGGATCGATAAAACCTTTCGGTTGCATCATATACAACTCTTCCTCCTAAAACCCATTCAGGAATGCAGTTTTACATCCATTTGCCAAATTTCATAAATTGTGGCAATTGCTAACATGATTCGGACAGACTTAAGCATCGCTTCTGGTTGAGAAAATCTCATTGTAGTCAACACCTTGAACTTGTCAAAAACCTTTTTGCGACAAGTCGAGCTTTGTAGATAGTAACACTACTATCAGCGTCCGTCTTCCTCTTGAAGATCCATTTATTTTCTATGGCTTGCCGATCATGAGCAGCGCCACCAAAGTCCACACTTTGTTCTCATACATGGATCTCATCTCAGATTTCATGGCCTCAAGCCATTTCGCGGAATCTGGGCTCATCATCGCTTCCTCATAGTTAGTAGGTTCATCATGGTCTAGTTACATGACTTCGAGCAGGATTACCGTACCACTTTGGTGCGGATCTCACTCTGGTTTACCTCGAGATTCGGTAGTAACTTGATCACGAAGTTACATGATCATCATCATTAGCTTCCTCACTAATTGGTGTAGTAGTCACGAGGAACAGATTTACTGTGATGAACTACTTTCAATAAGGGAGAAGGTACAATTACCTCATCAAGTTCTACTTTCCTCCCACTCACTTCTTTGAGAGAAACTCCTTCTCTAGAAAGGATCCATTTATTAACAGCGAATGTTTTGCCTTCGGATCTGTGATAGAAGGTGTACCCAACAATTTCCTTTGGGTATTCTATGAAGCGCACTTCTCGATTTGGGTTTGAGCTTATCGGGATGAAACTTTTTCACATAAGCATCGCAGCCCCAAACTTTAAGAAAGCGACAACTTTGGTTTCTTGCTAAACCACAGTTCATATAGTGTCGTCTCAGCAGTTTAGATGGTGCCCTATTTAGCGTGAATGCAGCTGTCTCTAATGCATGATCCCAAAAGCGATATTGGTAAATCGGTAGAAACATCATAGATTGTACTATATCCAATAAAATACGGTTATGGCGTTCGGACACACCATTATGATGTGGTGTTCGGTGGCATGAATTTGTGAAACTATTCCACATTGTTTTAATTGAAGACCAAACTCGTAACTCAAATATTCATCTCCACGATCGGATCGCGAAACTTTATTTTCTTGTCACGATGATTTTCCACTTCACTCTGAAATTCTTTGAACATTTCAACTATTTCAGACTTATGTTTCATCAAGTAGATATACCCATATCTGCTCAAATCATCTTGTGAAGGTCGAGAAAATAACGATACTTGCCACGAGCATCAACACTCATTGGATCGCATACATCGGTATGTATTATTTCCAATAAGTCGGTAGCTTGTTCCATTGTTCGGAGAAGCGGAGTTTTAGTCATCTTGCCCATGAGGCACGGTTACTTAAGTGCCAAGTGATTCATAATCAAGTGATTCCAAAAGTCCATCGATATGGAGTTTCTTCATCGCTTTACACCGATATGACCTAAGCGGCGATTGCCACAAATAAGTTGCACTATCATTATTAACTTTGCATCTTTTGGTTTCAATATTATGAATATGTGTATCACTACGATCGAGATCCATGAACCATTTTCATTGGGTGTGTAACCATATAAGGTTTTATTCATGTAAGCAGAATAACAGTTTATTCTCTTACTTAAATGAATAACCGTATTGCAATAAACATGATCAAATCATATTCATGCTCAGCATAAACACCAAATAACATTTATTTAGGTTCAACACTAATCCCGAAAGTATAGGGAGTGTGCGATGATGATTATATCAATCTTGAAACTACTTTCAACACACATCGTCACTTCACTCTTAACTAGTTTACATTTGATACGCAACTCCGTTTGAGTTACTACTCTTAGCAAATGAACCAGTACCAAATACCGAGGGGTTGCTATAAACACTAGTAAAGCACACATAAAACACCTGTATATCAAATATACCCTTTTTCACTTTGCCATCCTTCTTATCCACCAAATATTTAGGGCAGTTCGCTTCGGTGACCATTTCCTTTGCGATGTAAGCACTTTCGGTTTAGAGCTTTGGTTCAGCTTTGGGTTTCTTCGTGGGAGTGACAACTTGCTTGTCAATCTACTTGAAGTTCCCTTTCTTTCCTTTGCCCTTTTCTTGAAACTAGTGATCTTGTCAACCATCAACACTTGATGCTCTTTCTTGATTTCTACCTTCGTCGATTTCAACATCACGAAGAGCTCGGGAATCATTTTCGTCATCCCTTGCATACTATAGTTCATCACGAAGTTCTACTAACTTGGTGATGGTGACTGAAAATTCATCAATCACTATCTTATCTGGAAGATTAACTCCACTTGATTCAAGCGATTGAAGTACCCGGACAATCGAGTACATGCTCACTAGTTGGCGATTCTCCTCCATCTTTTAGCTATAGAACTTGTTGGAGACTTCATATCTCTCAACTCGGGTATTTGCTTGAAATATTAACTTCAATTCTGGAACATCTCATATGGTCCATGATGTTCAAAACATCTTTGAAGTCGATTCTAAGCCATAAAGCATGGTGCACAAAACTATCAAGTAGTCATCATCTTGAGCTAATAGCGTTCATAGCGTGCATCTGCTCTGCAATAGGTGCATCACCTAGCGGTGCATTAAGGACATAATTCTTACGTGCAGCAATGAGGATAAACCTCGGATCACGGATCAAATCCGCATCATTGCTACTAACATTTTTCAACACAATTTTCTCTAGGAACATATCAAAATAAACATATGAAAACAACAACGCAAGCTATTGATCTTACAACATAATTTGCAAAATACTACGGGACTAAGTTCATGATAAATTTAAGTTCAATTAATCATATTACTTAAGAACTCCCACTTAGATAGACATCTCTCTAGTCATCTAAGTGATCCGTGACAAATCAACTAAACCATAACCGATCATCACGTGAGATGGAGTAGTTTTCAATGGTGAACATCTTATGTTGATCATATCTACTATATGATTCACGCTCGACCTTTCGGTCTCCGTGTTCGAGGCCATATCTGCATATGCTAGGCTCGTCAAGTATAACCTTTGAGTATTCTGCGTGTGCAAAACTGGCTTGCACCCGTTGTAGATGGACGTGAGAGCTTATCACCCGATCATCACGTGGTGTGCAGGCACGACGAACTTTGCAGCGGTGCATACTCGGGAGAACACTTCTTGATAATTTAGTGAGAGATCATCTTATAATGCTACCGTCGATCAAAGCAAGATAAGATGCATAAAGATAAACATCACATGCAAATCAATATAAGTGATATGATATGGTCATCATCATCTTGTGCTTCATGATCTCCATCTTGCGGCACCACCATGATCACCATCGTCACCGTAGCGACACCTTGATCTCCATCGTAGCATCGTTGTCGTCTCGCCAAACTTATGCTTCTCGACTATCGCTACGCTTAGTGATAAAGTAAAGCATTACGAAGCGATGCATTGCATACAATAAGCGACAACCATATGGCTCCGCCGATTGCCGATAACCGGTTACAAAACATGATCATCTCATACAATAAAATATAGCATCACGTCTTGACCATATCACATCACAACATGCCTGCAAAAACAAGTTAGGCGTCCTCTACTTTGTTGTTGCAAATTTTACGTGGCTGCTACGGGCTTAAGCAAGAACCAGTCTCACCTCGCATCAAAACCACAGCGATACTTCGTCAAATAGACTCCGTTTTAACCTTCTCAAGGACGGGCGTAGCCTTTTCAGTTCAACTAAAGTGAGAGAGCGAGGCACCCACGGTCACCTTTAAGCAGCGAGTGCTCGTGGCGGTGAAACCAGTCTCGCGTAAGCGTCTGGCGTAATGTCGGTGCAGGCGCTTCATCTCACAATACCGCTGAACCAAAGTATGACATCTGGTAGGTAGTATGACTTGTATCGCCCACAACTCACTTGTGTTCTACTCGTGCAAAACATCAAACCATAAAAACCTAGGCTCGGATACCTTTGTTGGGGAGCGTAGTAATTTCAAAAATTTTCCTCGCTGCGCGCAAGATCATGGTGATGTATAGCAGCGAGAGGAGAGTGTTGTCCACATACCCTTGTAGACCCGGCGGAAGCGATCTGGCGTAGAGGAAGTAGTCGTCGTTCTCCTCGCGATCCGACCGATCCGGCGCCGTTACTCCGGCGCCCCGAGTTCTTGACACGTACAGCTCGATGGCGTCCCTCGTACTCGATCCAGCCGAGTGTCGAGGAGAGTTCGTCGGCCTGACGGCGTGGTGGCGATCTTGATGTTTCACGGCGCGAGGCTTCGCCTAAGCTTGACAGTATACCGAGGTGGAATATGGTGGAGGGCGCGCACGGCTGAGGCGATCTCACGATCAACTTGTGTGTTCAAGGTGCCCCCTGCCCGTATATAAAGAGCAAGGGGGGGCTGGCGGCCAGGGAGGCGCGCCAAGGAGTCCTACTCCCTCAGGGGTAGGATTCCCCCAATCCTAGTTGGACTAGGATTCGGAGGAAGAGAGAGAGGCGGCGGCCCTTCTCCTAGTCCTAGTAGGACTAGGGAAGGGGGGCCTGTGACCACCTAGGGCTGGCCCTTCTCCTTTCCACTAAGGCCCACGAGGCCCATTTACCTCCCGGGGGTTCGGTAACCTCCGGTACTCGGTAAATTCCGTTTTAGCCGGAACCATTCGAACTCCAAACATAGGCTTCAATATATCAATCTTTATGTCTCGACCATTTGAGACTCCTCGTCATGTCGTGATCACATCCGGGACTCGAACTTCTTGGTACATCAAAATACATAAACTCATAATAAGCATCGCCGAAACCTTAAGCGTGCGGACCCTACGGTTCGAGAACAATGTAGACATGACCTAGAACTATTCACGGTCAATAACCAATAAGCGGGACCTGGATGCCCATATTGGTTCCTACATATTCTCGAAGATCTTTATCGGTCGAGACCGCATAACAACATCGTTGTTCCTTTGTCATCGGTATGTTACTTGCAGAGATTGATCGTCGGTATCAATACCTAGTTCAATCTCGTTACGGCAAGTCTCTTTACTCGTTCCGTAATACATCATCTCACAACTAACTCATTAGTTGTAATGCTTGCAAGGCTTAAGTGATGTGCATTACCGAGAGGGCCGAGATACCTCTCAGAGCAATCGGAGTGACAAAACCTAATCTCGAAATCGCCAACCCAACATCGCCTTTGGAGACACACTGTAGTACTCCTTTATAATCACCCGATTCGTTGTGGCGTTTGGTAGCACCAAAGTGTTCCTCCGATAGCAGGAGTTGCATAATCTCATAGTTATAGGAACATGTATATGTCATGGATAAAAGCGGTAGCAACATACTAAGCGATCGTGTGCTAAGCTAATGGAATGGGTCATGTCAATCAGATCATTCAACTAATGATGTGACCTTGTTAATCAAATAACAACTCTTTGTTCATGGTTAGGAAACATAACCATCTTTGATTAACAAGCTAGTCTAATAGAGGCATACTAGTGACACTGTTGTTTGTCTATATATTCACACATGTATCATGTTTCGGTTAATACAATTCTAGCATGAATGATAAACATTTATCATGATATAAGAAATAAATAATAACTTTATTATTGCCTCTAGGGCATATTTCCTTCAAGTTGATTCCACCACTGCGTATTGATGAGAATCCGGAAAGAGGGAACACGATCTACTTGCCGGCGGAAGGGCGTGCCAAGAAGCAGCAGCTAAGCGTCTTTGAGGTGGAATAGTAAAAACAATTAAAAGCGAAAGCAGTTGCGATGTCATGTCATGCCGCATAATCGTCGTGAATTGGATGGGGTGTATGTGTTTTATTCGTTCTACGTTGGATGGGTAAATTTATTTTGCAAGCGGACACTATCACAGTATTCATTATCTTCTCTGGATTATTCAAGAGGAACCCGCCTTGCAATGCCGAACATTAGCACCTTGGGACTTATACGTCGTGGTGGTTAAAGAGGCTCTTGAGGAGTCTGGACTAGGGTGTCCAGACAATAGGACTATCAATATCCGCCCGGACTCCCCGGACCTACGAAGATAGAAGGGTGAAGACTCCGGCTCATGTCGGAAGGTACTTTACTTGGCGTGGAAGGCAAGCTTGGCAATCTGGATGTGTAGATCTCCTACCATTGTAACCCGACTTCTGTGTAACCCTAGCCTCTCGATTGCCTATATAAACCGAGGGCCGTGATCAATAAGACTGCAACATTACATCTCAACAATCATACCATGATGCAAGCTTTTGGGGTTTAGCCTCATTGATCTAAATGGTAAGTCTACTCTTGTACTACCCTTATCATCAATATTAATCAAGCGGAGACGTAGGTATTACCTCCATCGAGAGGGCACGAACACAGGTAAAAACATTTATGTCCCTCGTCTCCTGTTACCATCCGCCCTAGGCGCACAGTTCCGGGACCCCCCCTACAGAGATCCGCCGGTTTGACACACCACTGCATGCCGTCGAGTTAGGTAGGGACGCTTTGTTGATAGCGGTTGTACCAACCCTACGTTTTCACGTTTTACCCCTCTTCTGCGTTGCCACAGCCGGTGACCTTTTAGAACTATAAAAAGAGGCCCATGCGCGCGAAGGGGTTCGACTCATTGAAACTACAGCACATCACGCTCTTGAGCAAAACAGAATAGAAACACAAAGCAGCGATAGGGTTTATCTCTCGAGAGCTCGAAGTGAGGTAAATCCCAGCGATGCTCAGCCGATCTCGCTTCGTCGCCCTCCGCTCCTGCGGGACAATAAAAGGCCCTGCCCCATAGGTGTTCGTTTCCACGACATCTTTGGTATTTGCCAGAGTAGAGAGCGTCGAGTCGTCACGTACCTAATCCGGCGTCTGCCTTGTATTTGCATCAACATCTTCATCGACATACCACAGCGAAGAAAGGCCTCGGAGGTGGCAAGGCTCCGTCTGCGACTATCCCTCATACACCGGAGCAAGCGAGGCGATAGGATGGGCCCCGGCGGAGCGGGGCGTGCGATAGAGACTCGTCGTCACCGGTCCAGAGACAAGGCCCATGCAACCGCGTCTGGCCATCCACCGCACCCTCTCTGGGAGGTGCAAGATATTCAACGCCACGGTGCTCCTAGCACCGTGCTCGCGACAGCAAACAAGAACCAAGCAGTGGATCAGCGGGATAACCAAGGCGACATCGCCAACCTGGCCGCGCAGCGTGGATTCGATCGCCACCTGGCGAGATGTTGCTCCTTCTGCTGCTGTTAGAAGTTTGAGCATATCCGCACTTTTCGTACTTTCGCCACCGCCGCCCAAGAACTCGGGGAAGCGGCGAGCAACTGCTTCTAGGGTACCCTCCAGCGCCGAACAAGATGAGCGGCGGAGGATCACCATCAAACCTCGTAAGCCGCCAGCGGCTAAACCCAACAACCGAAACGCCAAAGCCCCAGCAAAGCGCATGGCGCAATCCCGGCGCCGACAAGACGCTGGGGTACCACCATTACGCTCCCCGCCTCGAAGCCGAAGATGGCTGACTTCGCCAGGCCAACCTAAACAAACTCCCACGCGTCGTCGGACCCGCGAAACTTCGCCGGGATCGCGCTAAGTTCTTCAAACGGCGTGCGAAAGCGCTCGTACTACGCGCCAGTAGCGAAGAAGCGTCAGCAATCGACCGGTGCGCTGGGCCAGCTGTCGATATTCATGCGCCCGAGAACGAGCGACTACGCGTCTGTGGCCGGAGGTTGCCTATGTTCACCCGTGAAACTAGCGGCTGAATCGATGTGATGCCAGGAACTTCAAGCGGATATGCAGAAAATGCGATGGCAGGATACATCCGTCGGAGTTCCTAAGCGTCTACACCATGGCGGTGCAGGAGGCGCAAGCGCGAGAAGATCCTAACCAACTACTTCCGTGGTACTCAAGCCTTGTCGAGATCTTAGCTCATGCACTTGCGGACAACTCCATCTCTTGATTAGGCGGACACCATGCCATCGGTTAATCGGCGCCTTCTGGTGGCCACAAAGCCCATGGTCGGGAGAAGCGATCTTCATCTGCTCGCCCGAAGAAAAAGAAGAGCCTTGCGCAAAGTACATCACGATTCAGCGGTGCGCAGCGCAACATCCCGACGTCCACCTGCCGCGGTTATCGCCCGCGTTCCATCCGAACGTCGCGTAACCCCCGATGATGAGAGATGGCGATGTATCGATCGAAGATGTCGGTGAGCTATATGCTACGGCGACAAATGTACACAGAACTCCCGGAGGAAAACTCCCGGAGGAAGCGAGAAGCGAAGGATCGGACGGTGAGGATGCCCTCCGGCAAGAAAAGCAGGGGCGGAATAATGAGAAGAAAGGCTAAGAGATGTGCTGAGTCGTCGAGCAGTCCGTGACGAAACGGGCCTTGCCGACAAGGCCAAAATTGAGAGTGACTCCGGCGAAGCTGTGGTAGCACTTGACAAGCCTGGCAGCTCCGACAAGCAATATTGCAAGATCCACGCGCAAAAGAATGCTGATCTCAAAGCACACGAAAGTTGAGCGGATGGGCGAACTCTGAGAAGAAAGCTGAATCTGCGCCGCGACAAGGAAAGCCGGGAAGGTGGCGGAGGATCCGGCAAGCGTCCCACGGGGAGCAAAACGGCAAGGCCAGCGGCAAGAGAGACGAGCCTCCCAGCGTCGCGCGACAAGGACGAAGCGAAGATGAAGATGATGAGATGGAGGATGATGAGACCGGCGAGCGGGGAGTTTCGAAGAGGCAGAGGGTTACGTGCGTTGGTGGCGCTTCTCTGCGCACCTCGCAACTCAACTCAAAGCAGTGGAGTGCGGGGAAGTGAGCCAGCGGCCGAAGCCGTCCGTTGAATCGCGCAAGCCTCACGAAGTGGTCAACCGCGCCCATCATTTTTGATGTTGAGGATCACCGATCGCATCCTTTGCGAGTGGGTGCTGCCGATGTTGGTTTAGCCAACCATCCGCAACCTCAAGGTCACAAAATGTTGGTTGGTGTGCGGCGGCCTGAATCGATCTCTTCCGCGGTACTCAAGCTCCGGATCCCGACAATGACTCGAAAAGCTGCGGTACCTTTCAAAATTAACCGGGGAAGGCGAAGCGAAGGGAAGATCACACTGCGGTGACATTTGTGGCCGAACTTCAGGGAATGATCCCGTTCGATGTTGCTGATTTCCCATTGCCCTACAATGGGATACTCGGCCGATCGGTAGCTTTCCAGATTCATGGCGGCCTCTCCCTACGCCTACAATGTGCTCCAAAATGCACGGTCCGATAAGTGTTATTTACTGTCGAGCGACAAGAGGAGGCACTTGCTCTGTACCGAGCAAGATCTCTAGGCAGCGACGCTTGTGAAGCATAAACCACTTCTTTGCGCGCGATCACAGGGGAAGAAAGAGACCAAATCCGGCAGAGTATTTCGATGTACTAAACCAGCGCACCTCTTGGTCTGCGCCTACCGTCGAGGGCGCACCATCGGAGCTCCACGGCAAGTGCAAGAAAGGCGAAGACAGCTGCAGAGATGAAAAGTGACCGCCAAGGAGGGCGCTGGTGGTACCTTCACGTGATCGCAGCTACCCTTGACCGCATAAATAGGAAAGCGGCAGCTGGTTGCTTTCTGGGCGAATGTCGATGTGTTTTGCATGGCAACCATCGACATCCCGGTGTTCGAAAGTAATTGAGCACCACCTTGCCGTCTGTCCTCACCTTGCGGCCCGTCAGCGGAGAGTTAGGAAGCAAGCGTTGGAGGCGACAAAATTCATTCTTTGAAGAGATCAAGAAGTTGGAAGCCGGCGGGCCTTGTGTCGAGTACTCCATCCAGCGTGGTTAGCCAATCCAGTGAGTAAATGCGTAAAAGCAAGCGGGAAGTGGAGAGCTTTGTATTGACTTCACTAATGTGTAATAAAGCTTGTCCCAGGATCCATTTCCTTGCAGCGCATTGACGCAGTTATCGACTCCGCGGCGAGGATGTGATCACTTTTCATTCCTTGATGCATACTCGAGGATATCATTAGATCTTCATGGCGGAAAGAGGATGAAGAAAACCGCATTAATTACTCCATGTGGCGCGTCTTGCTTTATGCGATGCCTTTCGAGACTAAAGAATGCTGGTTCAACATTTGCAAGAGTAGTCGGTCATGCTTTTGAGCCACAGTGTTGCAATGATAACAAAGCTTACATGGATGATATAGTGGTCAGAAAGCAAGGGCGAAGAAACTTTGATCCAAGATTTGGGCGAGACTTTTTGCAAATCTCGCATGAATCAATCTCAAGTTGAATCGAGAAGTGCGTGTTTGGGTTCCTTCCGGCAAAGCTTCTCGGATTCTTTCTGTATCTCGTGAGGATCGAAGCCAATCCGCAGATCAAAGCCATCGAGCAGATCGAAGCACCGAAGCGGCGTCAAGGATGTCGCGAACTTGCGGCTATTGTTGCTGCTCTCGGTAGATTCATCCCTAATTCAGTTAGGCGTGCCACGCCATTTTCAAATTTTGAAAAAGCGAGGTCAATAAAAATGGACTCCGGAAGCGAAGGCTGCGCTGCGGAGACTTGAAGAATACCTATCCTCAACTCCAATACTTGTGCGCACCTAAGCCACAAGAAGTTGCTGCTATGTCTGGCGGCGACCAATCAAAGTGGTTAGTCTTGCTGCGTTAATAGCGGAGGGAGGCGGATGATGAGAACCGTGACTGACGCGGCAGCCGAGAGTCGGCGACAAGCGGGGGGCTTCTCCGAGCAAGTTCTGGTTCCGGCAAGGATGGATCTGCGCTTGCAGGGAAGAAAGCGAGGAAGATGGTGCGGCGCCAGTTTGCTTGTCGGTTCCCTTCTACAAGGGGCAGATCAAAGGTACTACGGTGTGCAAAGTTGCTGGCCTTCTCATGGCCTCGGAGGCTAGCCATTACTTTCAAGCACATGAGATTCTGATCGATCGCACTCGCTTTCCGTTGAAGAGGATATTCTGAGAATCCGAAGCCAGGCGATTGTCAAGTGGGCACTAGGGTGTCAAGCTTTGGCCTCAAGTTTGAAGTACTTCAACTATCGAGCCGAGCATTGGCGGAATTCATAGCGAATGGGCGTAACACGATGAAGAAACTCAGGAGAGGAGCATCCGTCGAGGCAAACAAAGAATGGATCATGTACTTTGGCCAGTGCCTTCTACGCTGCAAAGGCGCCGATCTTGAGGCGTGCTACTTGTCGCACCCTGGGAGAGCACCTCAAATGCGTGATCCAAATGCACTTTCCCAAGGAGCAAGCAACAAACAATCTTTGCGGTATGAAGGGCTTGCTTGCGGACCTGAGGATCATGGCGGAACCTTGGGATCAAGAAACTCATTATCGGGGGTGATTCACACACTTATGCGTAGCCAAGTGAACAAAAGATTATCGAGTCCCGCTGATGGAAGCCTACATCGATGAAGTGAGGAAGCTGGAAGAGCATTTTGGCGACTGCCGGATGGAACATGTTCGAGAGCTCGAAACGACATTGCAAATGGCTTTATCAAAATGTGCCTTTTCAAGTTACAATGGAACCCGATTTTTGTGCTCAAGCTAACTCAACCATCTGTCACACCATCGGTGAATGAAGCAGAAGAAAAGTTGATTCTTGGCGACTACTTTCCGTGAGCTCCCAAGCACGCCGTCAAGAAGGTCCCCAAGATCAACCACGAAAAGTCTTGAGGAGCGTCTACTCCGACAAGCCCTAAGGTTTGTTCGTTGAAGCGAGGCGCTCCGGACAAGTTGTGTCTGAACACGCTTGCCGAGGAGCATCATGCTCGGAGAGATCAAATTCTTCTTGGTAAGCGAATGTTCCAGCAGCGGCATTTGTGCCTTTAGTCCTTGTCGTTGAGCCTGAAGCTCGCGCAGAAGCACAACAGATCGTCCATTTCCTTCAAAATGGAGAACTTCCGAAGAGCAAGAAGAAGCGGAGAAGTAGCCCGGCAATCAAGTATGTACCGGTTTAGCCGATGACATCTTTACATGAGAGAAATTCAACAGTGAAATTGAAGTGCATTTCCGGGAAGATGGACAGGAGGCATTGGCGGAGATACATGGAGGCATATGTAGTCACCACATTGGGCGCAGAGCACACCAAACCAAAGCTTTCCGGGCAAGGTTTCTTTCGGCCGGCCGACCCTCGGGTATACAAGCGCACAAGTAACCAAGTGTGAAGCGTGCGAGTTCCACTCCAAACAAATACATCCAACTAGCTCAAGCTCTCCAAACAATCCCTTTATCCTGGCCATTTTTGGTGCAGGGCTCGACATTCTCGGCCCTTCCCGGTGTCCGGGGCTTGGAATCTTATGCGTGGCGATCGACAAGTTCACGAAGTGGCAGGAGGTGGAAGCAGTGAGGAGGTGGCAACCTGATCGGCCATCAAGTTCTTGAGTCAATTGTTTGCGGCTTGAGTCGGACACCTTTGCTCTTGTCTGCGGAGGCGAGCCGTTCTCCCCGCAGAACTGCGTATCTGGATCGCCTGCAGTGCTAAACTTATGATGAGCTAGAGCAAGAGGCAGCTGGCGGCAAGATGGCGGCCTACTCCTCGAGGAAGATGAATCTTTGAAACTCTTGATGCGAGCTGCTTTCTACCAACAAGCTTCATCCGCTTCTATAGCCATAAAGTTAGCTTGCCGGAAGCTTGAGAAGGAGAAGATAAACATATGGACTGGGCATCGTTCATAGAAACGCAAGCCTTCTTAGGGACAGACAGCCAGAGCAAAAGCTAAGTTGTCAAAGTTTGAGCTGCTTGATTTTTAAATTTTAAGTTATATACTCCTTGAGCATTGAGTGCCTCGTTATGGAAAACGATAACGTAGCGGAGGAATCGACTTGTAGCTAAGTTAAGCCCATAATTTGTTCGAGTCCGCTCAACAATGAAAGTGTCTTGCAACTAGCCCG
>JAHHZJ010009828.1:0-13594 GCA_021437245.1 Aegilops speltoides
AGTGCCCTCTCGGCTTCTTAATCACCCTTGTTCTCTGTCCGGGGAGTTGCAACTAGTTTACGGTGTTTGTATGTAGTGCTAGTAGTCTACCAAGTGGCACCGTGCAGGTGGGCTTGGGACAGACTAGGCACCGTGGTACGGTGTACCAGCGTGATCTACCCGTCGAGGTGGGCTTGGGAACCCTGCTCACATCGTTTGGGGCCGTGGCGACACCCGGCGGATCTCCTTGCGGATGGAACCGAATAGGCGATAAACACGGGCGAGAGACTTGAGTGTTTAGGTAGGCGTGGCCGACTCCTCGCTGGCTTCCGCTTGAAGGTTGCGAGGTACATGGCGTGTCTGAGGCGATAAGTGGAGAGGCGTGTGTGAAGAAGTACACCCTGCGGGGTTATCATTATCTATTGAATAGCGGTTCCTCGGATATGGAAGCTTGGACCCTTTATGCAGTTCATAGACAAGTGAAAGTGGATACTCTATAATCGCAAGATAAGCGTGAGTGCTATGGATGGCGTTCTCGTAGGGAGGCGGGAGGCGGATCCATAGTGGAGTATTGATATGGTGAATATGTGGACTCGTGTGCGCCACCTCAAAGAGTTACTTGCGATTCGTAGTTCAGGATAGCCACAGTCAAAGCTGGCTTGATGCGGTTAAACTCCACCACCCCTTGTTGATAATGATGCATATGTAGTTAGATTACGATGTAAGTCTTCTTTGGGTACATTTGTACTCACGTTTGCCTATTTTATGTTTTTGCGAGAGAGACTTCCGTCTCGGTAGTAGTTCGCTTGGACTTGACGTTTAGCTTGTTACCTCAGCTACGATCTTGTGCCCTCGGCGAGATCTCGGTAGTTAGTCGGGCTTCTCGGCCTTTTTCATTTGTAGATATCGTACTCGGACATGTTAGCTTCGCTTGTGCTTTGACTTGTATGCTCTGAATGTTGGGTCGTGAGACCCATGTTTATAATATCTCGCTCCTCGGAGCCTATTGAATAAAATACTTGAGTCGTAGAGTCATGTTGTGATGCCATGTTGTATTTGCACATATCGAGCATATTGTGTGTATGTTATTGAAATGCTTGGTATGTGTGGGATCTGACTATCTAGTTGTTTATCTTTAGTAGCCTCTCTTACGGAAATGTCTCCTAGTGTTTCTACCGAGCCATGGTAGCTTGCTCTGCTCGGAACACTTAGGTAGGCCGGCATGTGTCCTTCTTCGTTCTGTATACATCCCTTGAAATGTCACGCGATGAATACGGAGTCTGTTAGCCCGCTACTGCCCGGTTCACGAGTCTGCTAGCCCAGTGCTACAGCACTGGATTCACTTTCGATGACCGACCGCGTTCGATCTTTGGTCATGGATGCTGTCCTGTAAGTTTGTGCCACTTTGGGTTTCACGACTAGCCATGTCGGCCGGGCTCCTTATCATATGGATGCTAGCGACACTATCATATCGTGTGCCAAAAGGCATAAGCGGTCCGGGCAAAGGTAAGGCGACACCCGTGGGGATACCGTGCGTGAGGCCGCAAAGTGATATGAGGTGTTACATGCTAGATCGATGTGGCATTGAGTCGGGGTCCTGACAGTTTTGGTATCAGAGCTTGACTGCCTGTAGGATTACCAAGCCAAACTGGTCGAAGTTGTGTCTAGAAATGCTTTAGTTATGTAGGGGAATTGATTGTGGGATGGAACGTAAGGCTCTTTCTACTCCTTATACCTTATGCCCTTCTGATCTGAGTCATCTTATTCTTCCTACGGGGTTAAGGAACTAGGCTATCTCTTCTTTCTATTAGGATCACGTGTTTCTAATCCGTAGACTTATAGGATTGTTGGCTTCAAGCCTCAGTTAAGTTCCTACTACTTCCGTATGTTAATTGTTGATCTCAAAACCTTGATATGATGTTGTTAAGTGACTATGCAAATCCTTGTGAATGTCTCAAATATTTTCTGAGCATTTACAGCCGTTATGTTGTCCGAGTCACCCCAGGTTTCTAAATAGTCTGATGCATTTGCAACTCCCTTCCTCCTGTTCCTGATGTTCCTTTGGGCCAGGTTAACCACACTAATCAGTGAGTTGAGGTACTCTATTGCCTCGACATATATGTTGGAGTTATTATTATGACCCTAGGTGTCTAGAGTACCACCTAGTAAGCTAGCCATGATTTGTGTTTCCAGTGTGATGACTTGGCCATCATTTCGAAAGCATCCTGTGATGCCGCTTAGTAGTAGGTATTCTACTCCTGGGTTTTGAACCCGAGATTCACCCTACTTACTTCATGTTGATAGTGTTTGCTAGTTCCTTCAGGTTATTAGTAACCTTGCGATAGTTCTCGAGGTTCGTGGTATATTGTTCTTCCAAATACCATGAACTGCTTATGGCAGAAGTTCTTGAACCAAAAGATCACAACCAGAGTGCTCTAGATGAGTTCTCCATTCTATATTGCGAATCTGCCAGTTCTACCTTCTGCATGGGTTATCCGGAAGAAATGTTGAGCTTTGCTCGACATACTAATCTATGCATCCACAACTCAGAAAGATATATGTTCCTTTGAGTTGTCCCTCTTTAGTTGTCTTCCGACCTTCATCTATCAATTGATAGTCAGGAGCAATTGTGCATTCGTGTTATCGACGCTTATTATTCTTGTGGTCCGTCAAGCCATTTTATTCTAGAATGACTAGGAGAAACAAACTCCAGTACCTTATCCATTTCTAGGATTGGGTCAAAGTAGTTGTATTCCGCAGATCAAATGCCAAACCGGTTTTTGTTCTGTTCTACCTTGGAGTATTACCCTATTTATGTCAAGAGTGTCATGAGAATTGCACCACCTCTTATGAATTCTTGACGCAGTGATACCTCTCGCCATCATTTTCATTTCTCGGTTCCGTGTTGTTGCAACCGGAATGCCGACAGGTGAATCATGATGTGTGAACTCAATACTCCTAGCAATTGTGTTGCTTGGTAGTTAATGGACAATAGTTTCACTCTTAGCGTGTTGGTTATTGAATCATCATTCTAAGATAGACTGTGCTACCTAGTCCTTATTTCCGGTGCACTTTTCGATTCGGTGAGTTAGGATTCTATTAATCCTCGCTCATTTGTTCATATCATCTTGCACGAAAAGCAAGATTGTTCCGAGCTTAGTAACATATCGGTGGTTCGTGATTTTCCGTATATCTTCTCGGAAGTATTACCAGTTGTCACTGACCGCTATGTTGAGCTCGTGATCAAGTTGGTTTCTTGTAAACCACCCTTCTCCAAGAATCTATGTTGGATACCCACAGGCTGGTTGGTTAAGCTAAACAACAACTTGGAAGTCGAAAGATGAAAGTTTGTCCGACTCAGTTCATTCCAAAGGGATATCTTTGTGTGTGTGTGTTGAAGAAAGATGATATCTTGATGATTGATCCTCGTGGTCAATTGTTGTATCTATTGTCTTACCCCAAACCTTTGATTTGAGTGTCGGCTATCATCAAATCAAATCAGAACCAACGATGTTAAGTAATGTTGTCTTACTCGTGGTTATCCTCGAGCATACACCATTACATCTTTTGGGTCGACCAATGCTATCACCTTGTTCACATAATTGTGGAATTCCATTCATATGGAAACCTGCATGAATTGTTGTTGAGCCAGCGACAACATCCTCGTCTTCTCAAAATTTTGTTGAACATTAAGCTAGTGTTGGAAACTTTTGAAAGCATTTCTTCATGTTAGCTCATGAAGCATATGTTGGATGTAAGCGGCGTCCTTCAGTTCATGCGCATTTGGTGCAAGTTGCCGTCATGAATTCGAGAAAGTCAATGTTGTTTCCTTTGGAATCATCCCAAGTCAGTCATGCATATGTGCGAAGTATTCTGTGGTTTGGAGACTTGCAACCTCCATTCCATATGTAATCCCTAGCACCCCAAGCCCTTGATAGATTTGCTCAAGGAAAAGGAATTTATTGTGATAATTCTAGATCATGCACAAGACTCCGATATCCTCGATGATGGTTCCCAACTTTGAACTTCGATAGTGTTTTACTATAAGACTACTATGTGGTCATACTTGTCTCGGACAGCGTGTTCACATGTGTGTAGCGAGAACCAGCTCATGTTTTGGAGCTTGCTACCGTAGTTCATCTCCGAGAATCTCGCAACCTCATCTCGTCGATTTGTGTTGCAAACTTCCATTTTTCTTTCTAGACTCGATGAGTCTGGAATATTCTGACACCAACCAGATCTGAATCTCAGGCATACTTGATGGTTGGAACATTTCCCAAGAGCTATAATATTGGTCTCTCTATAATCCGGTAAAGTAGTTGTAAGTGGCCAACACACCCAGCGGAAGACCTACTATTGTAGCATCTTGATTGAGAAAGTTAGCCACCTCCCCATAAGGAATTCGTAGGATTTACTCCAGAAGATGTTCCTTATGTATTCTTGTGCTCCCGAAGTCCGACCTTTTACTTGATGATTCTAGGTACCAAACCATTTTAATAAATGGGATGCGCTAGCACATCAAGGAGAACATTAGAAGCGGAGTGCTAAATGTTTCTCGATCGATCATCCGATTTTGTCCCTTGGCCTCACTAAGGTGAAATCGAGAAAGTGTTATCTTTCCTTTGCATCGCACCCTCCACGGGTATTCATCATGGTAGTATGTAGTGTTGCGGGATCCTTGACACGGATATTGGTAAAACCTTGATGAATATAGAAATGCTCAAGTTCTTGAGAGCACGTGCAAGCAAAATCATTCATTGTGTTGTTTTCAACAAGGTAATCCACATCATCCATTCTAATTCGGGTATGCCATTCTACCAAACCCCTCCAAACGATCGCTCGAGAATTGCCTTAGGCTGGTATAAAGAGTTTCGATGATCTCTGAATCAAAGGTAATTCTTTTTGCCACTTAGGGGATATTCCTACGAGTCACCTTCCCTAAGGTGCCCCGTTATGGTATCATGGAAATTCAACTCCTCACTACGTTGACAACCGATCACCACATTCTTAAGTGCAGGAATTGTTGTCTACCTAGCGAGCCCTCGTCATCTGTCTCCTCCATTCCTTCAGATGTATGCTTCATGTCTCAGTTCAAGAGATGTTTCAATGTCTCATCCACGAATTGATCTGAGTTGTTCGGTCTTGAGAAGATCGATCCTTTTAAGTTGTTCCTTTCTCTCATTGTCATGTTAATTGGAGTTCTCGAGCAAGGCGTCGAGACAAAGATGATGATCGAATCAAGGTTCTTATGAAGTGCAACTGGATCATGAAGTTTGAGCTAGCTTTGTATCCCTCTCGCCTTCTTACCTCCGTCTTGAATCTCGGGGCGAGATTCTTGTTTAGTGAGGCGAGTTGTCACATCCTAGCTTCTGTTATTGCACTAGGCTAGCTTCATGTGTGCATCATATTTAAATTTTGCTTAAGTTTGAAATGGGGATTGCTCAAACCCTAGCACCAGATCAAATCAACTAGGTTCAATAAAAATATTCTCAATGAACCCAAAATGATCTTCAGAAAAGTTCATTATATTTGGATTGGTCTAGAACCTCTCCCAAGAATGGTGCACATTTTTCTAGGCCATTTTGGATTTTTGAATTAAATCATATAGTATTTGCATTTGGGCATTTAAATGCTATAAAATATTTTAAATGTCCAAATAATCCTAAACTGAAATGTTCCATGTTGGATATATTCCAAGCAGTGGCCATGGGCAGTTTGGTGATTTTTGAGTATGCCTAAGTATTTTAATAAAGCCCGAACAAAATAACATAATAGAAAAGCAGAAACAACAAAATAAAAGAGAGATTTTTTGGGCCACTTACGGCGCAGCCCACTGGCAGGCCAACCTTGTCTTGGCCCATGCCAGCCAGTGCTTCTTCCTCACCAGGCGAGCCTGAGGTGGCGCCGGAGAAACCTGGCTTCGCCACGGCGCCACCTGCTTGCCGCCCTTGCCCCTGGACACCTGGATGATCTCCACGTCGCCGCTCCGACCCCGTGGACACCTCATTCGCCCCCTGCCTCTCTCCCTCGCCATTCCCCATCTCACCGGCGGGCCGTCGCGCCGTTCGCCATAACCGCAGCCACCGCCTCCCTCCGCCTCTCGACACACCCGTGTGATCGCGAAGACCCTCGTCCTCTCCATCGAGTCACGCAACGTCGGGTGCCCGGGAACACCGCCACCACCGTCGTCTTCATCTCCGGTGCCCGGAGATCGCCGCCGTCAATTCGCCGTCGCATGAAGCTTCCCAGAGCTCGCCCGACCCCTCCGTTCGATCACTTGTGAGCCCGCCGCCTTTTCCCTCCTCCTAGAGCTCGTTCCGCCCTCTAGCCGCCTCTCCCACCATGCCGAATCCCGCCGCCGCCGTGCCATGTCGCTGCAGCGGCAGAGCTGCTCGCCCGCTTTTGGCGTGTCGCCGTTCTCACCGTGCTCCCGGGAGCGAGCGCATGCACCAGCTCCTCTGCCGTGCCTCCTAGCGGCGCCCCGAGCTCGCCCGAGCTCCGGCGCCCGCCGAGTCGGCGCCGGCGACAACTCAGCCACCCCGCACCCGCCTACACCACTCGGCGCGCGACTCCACGGCGTCCGTAGATGCCCTCCGAGCCGTTTGGTCGCGGAGATGCAAACCGAGGCTCGCCCTTGTTGGTTGGCCTCGGCGTCAAGTCGCCGGTGGGGTTGACCTGATTGACGATTGACTTGGTGGGCCGGTCGACTACTGGTCAGCGGCGTGTGGGCCTCGGCCACTAACTAAACTAGGATTAGCACTAGTTTAACACTAACTAATTTTAGTTAGTTAACTAACTCTTGACACGCATGAGGACCCACCGGTCAGGTTTGACCTGGACCGGGTCTGTTGACCTGCTGAGGTCAGCATGACGTAGTGCTGACGCTGTAATTGTTTTCTGGGATTTTAAATAAATCAGAAATGATTTATTTAATTCAGAAAATGTCCAAAACTTCTAAAAATTCATAGAAAATCAACCGTAGTTCCAAATCAAATGAATTGTATATGAAAAATGATCAGAAAAATCCAATCTATCCATCTGTACCATTTTCATGCATATTAGAACAACTTATAGCTGCTGTTTAGCAGAAATCATTTAAATGGCATTTGAATAATCACATATGGAGTTTGAATTTGAATCTTGTATTCAAACCAACTTCATTTAATCTGTTGCTAGTTGCATTAGCTCAAACCACAGCATATTGCCATGTCATGACGATGCATCATATTGTGCATTTGCATTGATTGTGTTTCTTTCTCAGTTGCCGGTAATTGCCCCTCTCGATGAAGCGCGTTAGGCGATGAGTTCGATGACACCGATGAAGAGATATACTATCTTCAGAAGTGCCAGGCAAGCAAAACCCCCTTGTTCATTCTGATAAAATCCCACTCTCTCGCTCCTGCTCTATTTTACTGCATTAGGACAACAACGATCCAACTATTACATGCTGCGGTAGCTGAACCCCTTTATCCTCTGCATGACCTGTCATTCCACAGTAAATAGATGAAACCCACTAGCATGAGTAGGAGTTGTTTGAGCCCTGATGTGCCTACTCATTCATGCTTGTTTGTCATGCTGCTATTGCTTAGAGTTGAGTCAGGTCGATTCATCGGGAATGAATCGGAGGTGTGTAAACATGTCCTCTTGTTGAGAGCTAAGTGTGTGAACACGATTTGGTAAAAGGTAGCGGTGAGAGGCCATGTAGGAGTACATGGTGGGTTGTCTCATTGCAGCCGTCCTCAGGAACTGAGTTCTGTGTTTGTGATCCATGAACAGCTACTACCACGCATTGGAATGCTTAAGTGCCCCTCTCGGCTTCTTAATCACCCTTGTTCTCTGTCCAGGAGTTGCAACTAGTTTCTGGTGTTTGTAGGTAGTGCTAGTAGTCTACCAAGTGGCACCCGGTACAGGTGGGCTTGGGACAGACTAGGCACCGTGTACGGTGTACCAAGCGTAGATCTACCCGTCGAGGTGGGCTTGGGAACCCTGCTCACATCGTTTGGGGCCGTGAGAGACACCCGGCGGATCTCCTTGCGGATGGAACCGAATAGGCGATAAACACTGGGCGAGAGACTTGAGTGTTTAGGTAGGCGTGGCCGACTCCCTCGCCGGCTTCGCTTGAAGGTTGCGAGGTACATGGCGTGTCTGAGGCGATAAGTGGAGGCGTGTGTGAAGAAGTACACCCTGCATGGTTATCATTATCTATTGAATAGCGGATTCCTCGGATATGGAAACTTGGACCCTTATGCAGTTCATAGACAAGTGAAAGTGGATACTCTAAAATCGCAAGATAGCGTGAGTGCTATGGATGGCGTTCTCGTGAGGGAGGCGGGAGGCGGATCCATAGTGGAGTATTGATATGGTGAATATGTGGACTCGTGTGCGCCACCTCAAAGAGTTACTTGCGATCGTAGTTCAGGATAGCCACGAGTCAAAGCTGGCTTGTTGCGGTTAAACTCCACCACCCCTTGTTGATAATGATGCATATGTAGTTAGTTACGATGTAAGTCTTCTTTGGGTACATTTGTACTCACGTTTGCCTATTTTATGTTTTTGCGAGAGGGACTTCCGTCTCGCTAGTAGTTCCGCTTGGACTTGACGTTTAGCTTGTTACCTCAGCTACGATCTTGTGCCCTCGGCGGAGATCAGTAGTTAGTCGGGCTTCTCGGCCTTTTTCATTTGTAGATATCGTACTCGGACATGTTAGCTTCGCTTGTGCTTTGACTTGTATGCTCTGAATGTTGGGTCGTGAGACCCATGTTTATAATATCTCGCTCCTCGGGCCTATTGAATAAAATACTTGAGTCGTAGAGTCATGTTGTGATGCCATGTTGTATTTGCACATATCGAGCATATTGTGTGTATGTTATTGAAATGCTTGGTATGTGTGGGATCGACTATCTAGTTGTTTATCTTTAGTAGCCTCTCTTACGGGAAATGTCTCCTAGTGTTTCCACCGAGCCATGGTAGCTTACTCTTGCTCCAGGAACACTTAGGCTGGCGGCATGTGTCCTTCTTCGTTCTGTATACGTCCCTTGGAAATGTCACGCGATGAATACGGAGTCTGTTAGCCGCTTCTGCCCGGTTCACGAGTCTGCTAGCCCGATGCTACAGCACTGGATTCACTCGCGTGATGACCGACACGTTCGATGTTGGGTCATGGATGCTGTCCTGTAAGTTTGTGCCACTTTGGGTTTCGACTAGCCATGTCAGCCGGGCTCCTTATCATATGGATGCTAGCGACACTATCATATCGTGTGCCAAAAGCATAAGCGGTCCCGGGCAAAAGTAAGGCGACACCGTGGGGATACCGTGTGTGAGGCGCAAAGTGATATGAGGTGTTAGATGCTAGATCGATGTGGCATTGAGTCGGGTCTGACAAGTCCGTGTTGCAGTTGTCGTGGACTATCTTGCAAGGCTGAAGGTCGCCACATCTCGCATCGACTCAACGCTCACGGCGAGGAGACACTCTAGAAGCGACCTCGAGTCCACGATGGCTCGCTTGAACACGGTCCCTGGTCGAGTGCGGGAGTGGAAAAAGTCCTCGGCTCGGTGCGGTGCGAGATGTTGCTTTGTGTGCGGCCGAGTCCACTTTGCAAAGATGCGCGAGAAGACAAGTTAGCGGCTCTCCGGGTGGCCAACACCAAGAAACACGACAGGTCCTTCATGGAAACTTTCATTGCTGCTGCCACTCGGATCGCAGATGGAATTGATCTCGATGAGTTCGTTGCACCTTCCGGTCCTCCACGGGAGGGTAAAAACTTCTTTTAAGCTCGACACTTTAAATTGGCCTCGGTATGCGAGTGGAGTTATAACCGATAAACCTTAAGCGGCTTAGCGCTGAGCACTTCGGTTCCTTTAGGTATCGATCCGAACATGAATTTGATGTTTGAATATGATTGCTTTTGGCTCGAAATGTCTTTTGCAGGTTCAGAGCAAGACGCTCACTGCAGTCGACTTATTCCTTAACCCATTTAGGCGAGCGCTGGGCTGCAGCTAAGCCCCCGAGTGAGAGGTTTGCTCTCCACTCGGTAGGATTTTATATCTTAGGCGAGCACTGGGCTGCAACTAAGCCCCCGAGTGAGAGGTTTGCTCTTCACTCGGTAGGATTTTTATATCTTAGGCGAGCACTGGGGCTGCAGCTATGCCCCCGAGTGAGAGGTTTGCTCTTCACTCGGTAGGATTTTTATATCTTAAGCGAAACCTTGGGGCTGCAGCTAAGCCTCGAGTGAGAGGTTTGCTCTTCACTTGGTAGGATTTTTATATCTTAGGCGACCAGCGGGCTGCAGCTAAGACCCAGTGAGAGGTTTGCTCTTCACTCGGTAGGATTTTTATATCTTAGGCGAGCACGGGGCTGCAGCTAAGCCCCAGTGAGAGGTTTGCTCTTCACTCGGTAGGATTTTTACGTTGTACTTGTGGCGTAAGCTTCGAGAGGAGAGAAGGTGTGATCGACCTGCACCTCGTCCTCCTTCTGGCGCACATTGTACTTATGGCGTAGCTTCGAGAGGAGAAGGTCACGATCGACCTGCACCTCGTCCTCCTTTCGGCGTCACGTTGTATTTGTGGCGTAGCTTCGAGAGGAGAGGTCGCGATCGACCTGCACCTCGTCCACTTTGTGGCGCACATTGTACTTATGGCGTAGCTTCGGAGGAGAGGTCGCATGATCGACCTGCACCTCGTCCTCCTTGAGTGTCACGTTGTATTTGTGGCGTAGCTCGAGAGGAGAGGGTCGCGATCGACCTGCACCTCGTCCTCCTTATGCGCCACGTTGTATTTGTCGCGTAGCTCAGAGGAGAGGCATGATCGACCTACACCTCGTCCTCCTTGCGGCCACATTGTACTTAGGCGAGTGTTTAAACTGCAGCTAAGCCTCCCGGTGGGAGTCGGCTCGCCACTCGGTAGGATTTATATAACTTGGCGAGTACTTGGACTGCAGCTAAGCCCCAGTGGAAGTCGGCTTACCACTCGGTGGGATTTATAACTTAGGCGAGTACTTGGACTGCAGCTAAGCCTCGGTGGAATTCGACTTACACTCGGTAGGATTTTATTTAATCTTAAGTAAAGCGGGTTGCAGCTAAGCCTCCAGTGGGAGTCGGCTCACCACTCGGTGAGATTTTTACAAACTTAGGCGAAGCGGATTCGGCTAAGCCCCAGTGGGAGTCTTGCTCACCACTCGGTGAGATTTACAAACATAAGTGAAAGCGGATTAGCGGCTAAGTCACCCTGAGGGAAAATTTTATTGGAAAAATAAAAAGTGACAAAAATTATGGAGGAATTATGACACTATTATTTTGAAATCCATGAACTCTGAAGTACTTTATTACAACTCATCCGGTGATAAACTTAAGTGTAAAATGGGCGGAGTAGTTCAGCGTTCCAAGCTTCGGGGCTCGTCGATATTATGTTCGACGTTGTAAAGATAATGCGCCCGTTGTGGAGAACTTTGGTGACGATGAAGGGTCCTTCCCAAGAAGGAGAAAGCTTGTGTTGTTTCTTGATCCACTCGGAGAACTAAATCCCTTCTGGAAGGCTTGACCCCTCACATTTACGGCGTGGAAGCAGCGCAAGTCTTGTTGGTAGATGGTCGATCAGATCGAGCCATCTCCTTCCTTCCTCTAAAAGGTCATTGCGTCTGCGGCGCTTGTTCAGCTTCGCCGTTGTAGAGTTCAACTCGAGGAGCATTGTGGAGAAGATCAATTGGCAAACTGCTTCAGCTCCGTACACCAAGAAGAATGGAGTTCTTCGATCGACCCGATTGGGTGTGGTCGCAGTCCCCAAAGCACCAGGGAAGTTAAATGACCCATGCTCCAGCCGCATGCTTGAGATCACGCATCAGTCGGGGTTTCAATCCCTTGAGAATCAGGCCATTGGCTCGCTCAGCTTGTCCATTCGACTGCGGATGGGCGACTGAAGCGTAGTCGACTCGTGTGCCTTGAGAGTTGCAGAAATCCCTGAATTCCTCCGAGTCAAAGTTCGACCCATTATCCGTAATGATGCTGTGCGGGACTCCATATCTGAATATCAGTTCCCTGATGAAGCTAACAACAGTACCGGTGTCGGTGTCAAAACCGGCGGATCTCGGGTAGGGGGTCCCGAACTGTGCGTCTAGGCAGATGGTAACAGGAGACAAGGGACACAATGTTTTACCCAGGTTCGGGCCCTCTCGATGGAGGTAAAACCCTACGTCCTGCTTGATTAATATTGATGATATGGGTAGTACAAGAGTAGATCTACCACGAGATCAAGGAGGCTAAACCCTAAAAGCTAGCCTATGGTATGAATGTTGTAATGTATGTTGTCCTACGGACTAAAGCCCTCCGGTTTATATAGACACCGTAGGAGGCTAGGGTTACAGAGTCGGTTACAATGGTAGGAGATCTACATATCCGTGTTGCCAAGCTTGCCTTCCACGCCAAGGAAAGTACCATCCGGACACGGCGGAGTCTTCAATCTTATATCTTCGTAGTCTTGGAGTCCGTGGATATTGATAGTTGAAAGGATCGATATGGTTGACTAGAGGGGGTGAATAGGCAACTAACAATTTTAGGCTTTTCTTTACCAAATTAAACTTTGCAACAAATAGGTTGTCTAGATATGCAACTAAGTGAGCAACCTATATGATGCAATAACAACTAACAAGCAAGCAAGTAAGAGATGTAACAAGAAGTAAACTTGCAAAAGTAAAGGCGCGAAATAACCAAGAGTGGAGGCGGTGAAAGCGAGGATGTGTTACGGAGTTCCTTCCTTTTGAAGGAAATGCGTCTCCGTTAGAAGCGGTGTGGAGGCACAATGCTCCCCAAGAAGCCACTAGGGCCACCGTATTCTCCTCACGCCCTCTGTCGGGACCCGACTCAATGTCACATCGATCTAGCACTGTAACACATCATATCACTTTGCGGCCTCACACGGTATCCCAGCGGGTGTCGCCTTACCTTAGCCGGGACCGTTTGCGCCTTTTGGCACACGTATATGATAGTGTAGCTAGCATCCATATGAAAAGGAGCCGGGCTGACATGGCTGGTCGTAAACCCAAAGTGGCCAGAGACTTACGAGGACGAGCATTCATGACCCGACATCGAGCGTGTCGATCGGCAGACAAGTAAGTTCGGGCTGTACTTTGGGCTAGCGAGGACTCCGGTAAACCGGGCTGTGGCGGGCTAACGGGACTCCGGTACTCAAGCGTGACATTTCCCGAAGGAGACAGGACCACGAGCGAAGAAGGACACATGCCGGCCAGCCTAAGTGTTAGGAGGCGGTAGCAAGCTACCATGGCTCGGTGGAAACACTAGGAGACATTTCCGATAAGAGGCTACTAAAGATAAACAACTAGGTAGTCGGGATCCACACTTACCAAGCATTTCAATAACATACACACAATATACTCGATATGTACAAATACAACATGGCATCACAACATGACTCTCTGACTCAAGTATTTATTCATTAGGCTCAGGAGGCGAGATATCCTAAGCAGGGGTCTCATGACCCAACATTGAAACATACAAATCAAAGCACAAGCGGAAGCTTAACATGTGCAATCTGAGACATCTACAAATGAAAAGGCTTAGAAGCGACTATCTACGAGATCTGCCGAGGGCTCGGGATCGTGGTGAAA
>JAHHZJ010009833.1:0-19930 GCA_021437245.1 Aegilops speltoides
CGGGACTTAGAATTTTCACCTCCGGGAGAAGTCAGCGGTGGGTTCGAGTGGGGAGGTACCGGAGTTGGGCGTGTGGTGGGGACAGGAAGGTCTCCTCGGGGATCGGTCTTTGGGGAGGCCGGGGCGTGGGGGGCCCAGCGGGCAAATTGGCGTCGGCCCTTCGCAGGAACTGGGCAGAGCCGGCCTGCTCGGGCAGCAGCGAGAGGTACCGGATCCAGGCCTTCGATGGCGGGGGAGGCCAGGCGGAGGCCGGCGGCAGGCGCCTCGGCGAGAGCTTGCGATGGCGGCGAAGGGCCTGGCGGTGGCCGGAACTTCAATGGCCCGGTGGGATCGGAATATGTCTAGAGGGGGTGATTAGACTACTTGACAACAAAAGTTTAGCCTTTTGATTAGGACAAGTTTTAGCAAGTTCACAATGAAGACCAAGTCAAGTATGACCCTACACATGCAATTCTAGAGTGATGGCAGCGGAAAGTAAATTGCACATGTAGTAAATAAGAGGTGGAGAAGAGCAAAGGCAATATGGAACAGGAGATTTTTCTCGTGGTTCCGATGGTTTGCTATCGTCAATCCATGTTGATGGAGACTTCAACCCACGGAGAATGCTGTGCGAGAGTCCACGGAGGCTCCACCCACGAAGGGTCCGAAGAAACAACCTTGTCTATGCCATCATGGCCTATGTCCACGGAGGACTAGCCTTACTCGGGTAGATCTTCACAGTAGGCGATCTCCTTGCCCTTACAAACTTCTTGGTTCAACTCCACATCTTGGGGGCTCCCAGCGACACCTAACCAATCTAGGAGGCACCACCCTCCAAAGGTAATAGATGGTGTTGGTGATGATGAACTCCTTGCTCTTGTGCTTCAAATGATAATCTCCCCAACACTCAACTCTCCTCCTTGATTTGGTGTGGTGGAAGAAGGGATTGAGTGGAAAGCAACTTGGGAAGGCTAGAAATCAAGTTTCATATGGTGGGAGTGGAGCAACGTCTCAACACAAGGGTAGTAGTTTTCTTCTCGAAATATAAGGTAGGAGTGGTAGTTCTTTCGATGGCTCTCTCCACGAATGAAGAGGAGGTGGAGGGTATTTATAGCCTCCACAAAAATCCAACGTTAACACATTTGACCAATCTCGGTCGGACCGAAGTTGACAACTCGGTGAGACCGAAAGTTCAAATCTTGTGAGCGTTGGGATTTTGATGGGACCGAAAATACAATCTCGGTTAGTCGATTCTTCCAAAGTCTAGGGTTTGCCATTCTCGGTGGGACCGACTTTCTCATCTCGGTGACACCGATTTGAGTCTGAAAGGATTCTGAAGGTTAGCAACACCAATTTGGTATGACCGAGTTTGGAATCGGAAAATCCGAAATTCTAGGGTTTGGGTATATGGTGAGGTGGTTCATCTCGGTGTGGTGAGTTTATGGAATCGGTGGGACCGATATTACTTATGGGTTTATGTTGGAATGAAAGATTCTGATAGTTTGGAGATAAATCACTAAGCACTTTAAGCAACGGATCATCATCATAACCTCATCCCTTTTAATAGTATTGGCTTTCCTATGGACTCAATGTGATCTTGGATCACTTAACCAAAAATAGAGTCTTGAGCTTTTGCCAATGTTTTCCTTAGCATTTTGAGGGTCCACATCATCGGTCATTGCCATACCCATATTTGAACTTTCGAAATATTCTCAAAAATAATTAGTTCAATGATATATATTTGTTATTAATTACCAAAACCACCGGGTTAGTTGCAAATCTCCCCTTTTTGGTAATTGATGACAACATATAGATCAAAACCGACAAATGATATAATCAATGAATAACATAAATGCTTTGAGAAGTATGTGATAAGCAAAGCTCCCCTAAATTTGTGCATTATTTAAGATTTGCGTTTGAATGCAAATCCAATCGATTAGGATCATGGGTCACTCTTCCATGTCACATACATCTTGGTGGGCGCACAAAATGATAAGAATGAATAGCATGCACCCAATCACCAAGACATGAGTAAATGATCATACAAGATATGAATGAGTATGATAAGCATTAAGCACACATTAAGCATAGTATGATCAAGCACTCATCAAGATAGAAAAACGTAGTATCAAACCACGAAATGTCTCGAAGAACTCAAAAGTATCTCAAGGAAAACCAAAGCGAAAAGAAAAGCGGCACTCTCTCTCGAAGTCCTATGATCTATTTTCTCCCCTTTGGCAAAAGTTACCAAAAAGTTCGAAAGGTATAGAGCTAATCGTCACTAGGGACTCTTTTGGCGGCTCTGTCTGCGTCGATGGAGTGGAATAGCTGCATGCAAATGCCTGTTTGAACTGGGATGGAGGTGGATCTTTGGGTGGGGTGGGCCCGGGGTGTGGGAGGTCTTGATCTTTGTAACCCGGGTGCATCCTTTGGAATAGCGGTGATCGGGCTTTGGGGCCTTTGGAGCGGCTGCTCATAGTCATCTTCCACAAGATCATCTTCCATCTCCTTCATGAGCTCCCTTCTCCCTCTTGGCCCTCAATATCGCCTCAAGCTTGTTGGCGGTGACCTATCTTGATCGACTTGACATCGAGCATGGAACTTGTCTTCAACTATCCTCTCAAGACTCTTGAGGCGCCTATCTTTGGCGGGTAGCTCAATCCTTTGAGTGGCTTAAGTTTTCTCCAACGCTCTTGGGCTTTTCTTCTTCTTCTTCCTTCTCCTTTAGCTTGTTTGGCACAGACTTAGCTTTCCTTGACGGATGTGGGATCATCCTCGGTCATTACAACTTCATTATCTTCATGTTGAGCTGCGGTGGCAAGTGGGGTCTATCCAACAGGTAGGTGCCGTGCCAAACTTGGCATTGATGAGCATCGAATGTCTGAGGGCAAACCCAATGACCTCTTGTCTCTTTGTCCTCGTGATAGTCTCTACTATCGGTCCATCACCTTAAAGGTGTCTTGATCTAGAATGTGCAGCATGTTGATAGAATAGCCTCTTATCATGCGGTGGTCTCGACTTGGGCATCAAAGTATGCCTCGAATGGTGTTAGTGGTTGGGAGACCTGAAGATGATTCTTGATCCAAGCTTCCATATCTCAACATCTTTGGTGGTACCTCATTGGTTTTCTTATTGATTTTTTTCCATAAACATCTACATCATCATCTCTTGATCTTTGGGCGTTGAATCTGCCCACTCTTATTTGTTGAAGAGAATCTCCCTTGATCATCCAACAATTCGCCTGGATAAAGTGTGCGGTGGCATAGGCGCATGATCATTTTATCATTCCAAGCTCACCCGACCACGAACTCTGCAACTCCACATGCGGTGAAGCTCTCATGCCGTGTGGGAAATAGTTCTGTGCTCTTCCTTTCGATGTAATCCCGTCATGTCGTTCGAACAATTGGCTTCTTATCCATAACCTTTTCTCATAAAAGTCTTGTTGCTCTCGGTGTGGAACCTTGAGTCCAAATTCCTTCTCCGGTGGCATATGGATCAACTTGCCTCCATAGCACGAGACCTTTGTCCTTCCTTTCCTTCATGTTTTCGAGGATGAGCATCATTATGGTGGCAATTTCTCTAAGTTTGAAACATGTGCCTCTTCATCAAATTCAGCGGTGGCACATTGTCCTTCTTTCTGAAGCGGAATATTTCTCCTTTTTTTCTTTGGCGGGAGTTTGGCTTGGGCTGCCTTTCTTTGGGTGATGGCTTAGATTTTTGGGTGCTCCCTTGATGGCATCTCCCATCAACTTTTTATGAGGAGGCTGGGTGCTTCCTCATCAGTCATCAGGCTTCATCATGAACTAGCCTCTTCCTCTTGGAAGTTTTCTTTATCTTCTTTGGAGGTTTCTTCATCCGCTCGCTTCTTTTGCTTGGGTTTCTTCTCTTTTTGGTGCCTTTCTTTGTTTGTTGCCCTTGATAGCCTTTGGCAACCACTTTCCTTTAGGCTTGGAAGTAATCTCCTCTGAAACAAACAGAATCCTCCTCATAATTCCTCTTCTTCCGGCCGGTGGCGGGGAAGGCAATCCACTTGGGGTGCTCCTCTCTCCATCATCCTGTTGCTTGGGACATCCGCCTCTGGAATCTCAATGGTGATTGGATTTACTGTCACTTGCATCGACATGGTGACAACTTTTGAATAGAATAGGTATAAGGCGAGTAGAAGAGTTATCACAAGCTGGAAGTTTTGCAACATAAATGAGTTCAAACTTCAGTTTTAGGTTTTCCAGAATGCATGTCGGTTTAAATCTAAAATTTAATCCAAAGTGTCTAAACCTAACCATTCACACCGGTTGGACGAAATGGGTTTGATCTAAAGAACACTAGGGTTTCACTAAATCCTCATTTCGGTCTTACCGATTTGCACCTTCAGGTTGAACGAAAGTGCGGTCAAAGGCGAGGCCTCGGTCGATCCAAACGTGAATCGGTCACAGAGATGTGTTGAAACCTAACCTAAAATTTTCACTCAATTTTGTTCTAAGAACTAATCTTTGGATGGAAGATTTCAAACTTGGCAGAAGCTAGGCAAAATCTATAGTGCATTGAATCGGGTTGAAGGGAAAAAGCGAAACTCACCCAACTAGGTGGAGTTTCACCTGGCTGGTGCGGTGAGATTGACCGTTGGGATGGGGAAACCAGGGCCTGGGGCCGGAGGCGATCCGTGAACCCGGCGGCGCTAAGGGTTTGGGCGGGCGGTATGAAGAAAGAATCAGCGCCTGCCCTCGGTATATATCCCGTTGGTGGGACCGAGTTGGAAAACTTCGGTGGGACCAGATATTAGCCAGCGATTACTCACTTGATCCCCGGAAATCGCAACTTCGGTTTCAGGTGAAAACCTAGATCAATCAAGTGATTTGGTCTCGATTTGAGTATATTGGTTTGACGAAAATACTTAGAAGGTTTTGGAATTTAAGCTTTTGGCGGATCGGTGGCTCAGGTGCTCCTCACTCGGTCTGTCGAAAAAGACTTGTTCAAAGTTTGTGATATAAGCATGAATAGAGTTTGAGACAAGAAAGCATAGATAGCTAGGGGAGGAACTTAGGCATTCTTGTCCATCCATTTGGTCGAAAAGAAAAATCCAAAGACCAAAGCAACAAATGGATGTCCTCGAATGGATAAAATTATGCATCCAACATGCTCACACAATAAGATAGCAAATGAAATATGTGTCAAACATGCACAAACAAAACACTAGCTACTAGCACACAATTTGGCGATGACTAGGTCATCTATATATGAGTATATTGACTTAGGAGTCAAATGAGAACATTTGATCATAGGTCATACTCATCGTTTAAGCACAAGTGGGGTTACCACTTTTACATAAAAGCATTAATGTGTTCACATCATTTGAAGATGCTTTAGCTCAATTCTTAAAACAAAGCTCCCCTTGATGTGAGAACCCTTTTAAAGGGTCAAACTAACCTTGGGTTGTCGTTGAAGACTTCATGTAGATGTTGAAGATGTGGATGCTCAATGTTGATGAAGATCATCAAGAGTTGGGAGCAATCCTTTGGATTCGGGCACTTTCAATACCTACATGGGTTAGTCCACAAGGAACAAACAAGGATATCCATGGACATAGATTGAAGTACACAATAGATGATGTCCATGAAAGCAATGATACCTTGTCCCTTGACTTACCAACATGAGGGTTTGTGACTCCATGAACTAGTGCAAGATGTGGAAGTTGATTGCACAAGTTCTTTGCCAAAATGAATGAGAGTGAAGTTTGTTGGCGGAGTCACCCTCAAGAACTCTCTAGTTCTTCTTCTTGGGATCCACATCATCTTGATGGGAATCCTTGGGGTAGTAGTTGAGCTTGTCGAGTAGAACTTGAAGTGGCCTTGGGAACCCACTTGACCATGGCCTTGGGTGCTTCAATGAATGCATCAATCTCCTCTTGAAGCTTGTCCTTGCCTTTTAGCTTGTGGTCTTGTGGTGGAAGGTCATCTTGAGCTTGTTCCACATTGGAAGAAATAGGATCATACTTCTCCTTTTGAGAAACAAACTTTGGAGTGGGATATTGACCTTCTTCCCATTCAACACCCTCGGCATTGAACTTTCGCTCAAAACCAATTCCTTGATTCTTCCGGTGTCTTCCTTGCTTGCAAACAATTTCCTCAAAGTTCTTGCTTCCGGCAAGACTCTTGTGAACACCTTTCTCTATAATCCCTTTCAATAGACTATTTTCTTGCTCAAGTGAAACTTGGCTTGAAACATTGTTAGTGGAATCAAGAGAACTACTAGAAGCAACAATATTGGATTTAGCATGATTATTGTTACTACTAGATGAAGAATTTTTCTTATGCTTGTCATGCTTAGTTTTAATAGGTGGCAAGAAATTAGACAAGAGAAGTCGTTTGGCAAGATATGAAGAACTCTTCTTTGAAGATCGTCATTGATAGCTTTTAGAAACTCATGTTCTTGCTCTAGATTGAGCTTCTCGAAGCGTAGCTTCTCATGAGATCTTAGGAGCTCTCTATGATCTTCTTGAGTTGTTTCATGAGCTAACTTAAGAGTGTTTAGTTCTTTAGTCAGACGCTCAATCACCTTCATAGCATTGTCATTCGACTCTTCTCGACTATAAAGACTACTAGCATGTTCATCATTACTAAGCTCACTAGATTTGTCATGTAAAAGCTCATCTTCACCAAGCAAGTCATCTTCATCACTATCAAAGTCAATGAATTCAGGGTGTGATACCTTGGGGCCTTTTGCCATGAAGCATCTTCCAATTCCCTCGTTTGGTGAATCAAACAAGTCATAGGAGTTGGAGTTGGAGGACACGAGAGCAAGACCGGCAACACCTTCATCTTGACTGTATTCGGAGTTGGAGTGATAGCTTCTTTCGGAGTGATTGTCGGAGTCGGAGCCGGAGACCCATTCACTCAACATGAGCTTGATGTTTTCTTCTTGTGTAGCTCCTTGATGACTTGTCTTTCCTTTCGAATCCTTGCTTCTCCTAGAGGATCTTCGTTCATATGATCATCTCTACTCCTTCTCTCTTTTGAGGTGACTCTTCTCTTGAGCTTCTTTCCTTGCTTCTACTCTTGTAGAATTTGTTGAAGTTCTTCACCATTAGGCTTATCTCTTCATTGGAAACCAGCTTGTCACTTGAGGTTGTGGGAGCTTCATTTGTAGCTTTATAGCACCACTTGACTTGTTGTGAAGCTCTTCCTTATCTTTAAGTGTCATCTCATGAGCAACAATTCTTCCAATGACTTGGTAGGCTTGATATTCTTGTAGTTTGGCATCATTTGGATCAAAGTGCACACGGTGTCATACTTTCCATCAAAGCTCGAGAATCTTCTTGATGATGAATCGATTCGGTCATTTCTTCGCTTCCTAAGCCAGCAATCTCATTGGTGATGAGAGCAAGCCTAGAGTACATTTCAGCGACTCCTTCACCTTCCTTCATCTTGAACTTGTCAAGTTGACCTTGAAGAACATCTAGCTTTGATTCCTTCACGGACTCGGTACCTTCGTGCATTTCGACCAAAGTATCCCAAATCTCTTTTGCATTCTCAAGGCGGCTGATCTTGTTGAACTCCTCGGGACACAAAGCATTGAAGAGAATGTCACAAGCTTGAGCATTGATTACGTAACATCCGCAACTCATCCGCTGTAACCCATGACCGGAACTTTTCCTTCCTCGAAGAACTCACCTTGCAAGCCAACACAAATAATGCCCCATCGGCGGGTTATGTCCAAGAATATGCATTTTCATTTTATGCTTCCAACTAGCAAAATTTGAACCATCAAAGTAAGGACCTCTCTGAAATTACCCTCACTAGGCGCCATACTCTCCTAGGTTGTGAAACCAAGCTTATGGAGTCAATGCAATGAAACCAATCAATGGAGACCAAAGCTCGATACCACTTGTAGGATCGGAAGTATGTCTAGAGGGGGTGATTAGACTACTTGACAACAAAAGTTTAGCCTTTTGATTAGGACAAGTTTTAGCAAGTTCACAATGAAGACCAAGTCAAGTATCACCCTACACATGCAATTCTAGAGTGATGGCAGCGGAAAGTAAATTGCACATGTAGTAAATAAGAGGTGGAGAAGAAAGCATAATATGGAACACGGAGATTTTCTCGTGGTTCCGATAGGTGGTGCTATCGTCAATCCACGTTGATGGAGACTTCAACCCACGGAGTAGCAGCTGCGAGAGTCCACGGAGGCTCCACCCACGAAGGTCCACGAAGAAGCAACCTTGTCTATGCCATCATGGCCTCGTCCACGGAGGACTAGCCTTACTCGGGTAGATCTTCACAGTAGGCGATCTCCTTGCCCTTACAAACTTCTTGGTTCAACTCCACATCTTGTGGAGGCTCCCAAGCGACACCTAACCAATCTAGGAGGCACCACCCTCCAAAAGGTAATAGATGGTGTTGGTGATGATGAACTCCTTGCTCTTGTGCTTCAAATGATAATCTCCCCAACACTCAACTCTCCTCACTGATTTGGCTGTGGTGGAAGAAGGATTGAGTGGAAAGCAACTTGGGAAGGCTAGAAATCAAGTTTCATATGGTGGGAGTGGAGCTTGATCTCAACACAAGGTAGGTAGTTTTCTTCTCGAAATGTAAGGTAGGTGGTAGTTCTTTTCGGTGGCTCTCTCCACGAATGAAGAGGAGGTGGAGGGGTATTATAGCCTCACACAAAATCCAACCGTTACACACATTTGACCAATCTCGGTCGGTAGAGTTGACAACTCGGTGAGACCGAAAGTTCAAATCTTGTGAGCGTTGGGATTTTCAGTGGAATGAAAAATACAATCTCGGTTAGTCGATTCTTCCAAAGTCTAGGGTTTGCCATTCTCGGTGGGACCGACTTTCTCATCTCGGTGACACCGATTTGAGTCTGAAGATTCTGAGAAGGTTAGCAACACCAATTTTAGTATGACCGATTTTGGAATCGGAAAATCAAGAAATTCTAGGGTTTGGGTATATGGTAGGTGGTTCATCTCGGTGTGACTAAGTTTATGGAATCGGTGGGAGAGAGATTACTTATGGGTTTATGTTGGAATGAAAGATTGCTGATAGTTTGAGATAAATCACTAAGCACTTTGACGACGGATCATCATCATAACCTCATCCTTTTAATAGTATTGGCTTTCCTATGGACTCAATGTGATCTTGGATCATAACCAAAAATAGAGTCTTGAGCTTTTGTCAATGTTTTCCTTAGCATTTTGAGGGTCCACATCATCAGTCATTGCCATACCCATATCCTTGAACTTTACGAAATATTCTCAAGAAATAATTAGTTCAATGATATATATGTTGTTAATAATTACCAAAGAGATTAGTTGCACTTTAATGGGAAGCGAGGCGGAATGAGGCTGTCATTTGGGCCGATGGGCTCATGAGTCCGCCCGAACTGTGGCGGGCTTGGCCGGGAGAAGCGGCCGCGCCCGCGTGGCGTGAAGCGGTCGTCCGGTATGGCGGGCGATGTCGTGCGTGGTGTGGGCGCGTCCATTCTTTGGAGGAGGAAAAAGCTAGGGTTTGGGGATCCGATGCGAGGAGTGCACATATTTATAGGTAGAGGAGCTAGGAGAGTCCAAATGAGGCGGTTTTACCTGCGATCGTCGAACGACCAAAGCATGGAGGGAGTTGCTGGGCTGGGCCACTTTGGAAGGTGTTGGGCTGCAAGTCAAAGAGGTCTTTACGGTTACGGTTAACCGTTGGATTATCAAGCAGACTCCAAATGGCACGAGACTTGACAGGCGGTCTACGGTGCTATACCAAGGCCACTTGGCAAACTCGGGCCATTAGAATTTTAATACCGCACAAGAAGAGGCAAAGAAGGCCGGGATGGCGTAGAAAGCCTTGGATTGCAAAGCGGACAACGGGTAAAGGCTCGGATGCATGAACGAACCGCATAAAATGAGATGCACATGATGACATGATATGAAATGCATAAGATGACATGGCAAAACGCACCTAAACAAATGACATGGCAACGACGTGAATAAGCTGCGAGACACTGGCGCGCATCGAATCCAGGCGTTCAACACTCCTCCACTAACAAGAGATCTCGTCCGAGATCTTAGGACGAGCGGAAGGAAAAGGATGATGTGAAACAAGAACTCAAGAGAAGAAGCAAAGAATCGAGCACTCGAGAAGAAGAAAAGGAACAAGGAGAATGGCGAGAATCAAAAGCTCACGGAATCATAGAGACTATGAATCACTCATTCTAACGGTGGTTAGAATGAAAAAAAAAAGCGGATAAGGCTGAAAGGATTTAAGCAGCACTCCGGCTGAAATGGGGGAATAGAACCGAGCTTGAGAGGATGGGATGACATGATGAACTCTTGAAGAATGAATTGAATCACGAAGAACCACCATGAAGAACTCCGTTGACAAAGGATGATGAGATAGAATGAAGGATGAAAGAATAAGATTAAATCTTACGATGATTTAGATGGAGGTTCCGACAGAGATGACGAGAAATTTGAACTCCGGAAAAGAAAAGATGAAAACACTTGAAACTAGAATTTATTCATCAGAACAAACTCGAAGGAAGGATTAATCATCTGGATGAAATAAGAATAAGATTTATTGTATGCTAATCCTTCATCAAATTAAATTGATGACAAGCAATGGATTTTGCATACCGCTTTTTCTTCTTGAAATAGAATTGAAGTGACATATCGCAAACTTGAGAAGGTCTTCATGAACCACGGTAGGATTGAAAAGAAACGAATGGATTAAAAAGATAATCAAGGAAAAAGGATCTTGAGCGAACCATAAGAAATTAGAAAATGATTGATGAAGAGAATGAATCACGGGAAGGATTAGAAGAACAATATACTAGAGGAATTAGATGCAAAGAATGAAGAGAGATCATGAGCTGATTAAGAACACTTGAATGAAACCTTGGAAGAATATTGAGATGACCGGCTGAAAACTTAGAGCAAGAAATCTTTCAAAAAGATGACCTCCGGATGATCGAGAGAAAGCAACTCTGAAATTCTCGGATGGATGAAAAGAATTTGCATGACTTGAAACAATTTGATAGGATAACATCGAGCTAGCATCGCGAATCTCGGGAGCTGGGACGGTTGGAGGAAAAACTCTTCTTCGGTCTTGAATGGCGTGAGAACAACACCAAAATTGCTGAGATACTCAGGAGAACAAAAACAAAGAGTTGAGCCAACAATGAAAATGATTTGAAATCGATCTTGAAAAAGGCATGTGTGATGGAATCCATTCTTCGTCACGCTTTGAAAAAATTGGGAATATCGAAATAATTAGAAGAGTCGGAGTAAGATCTTGGGAAAAGACACGTGGGTTAGGGCCCACTAAAATAAAACAAGTTGGAAAAGTTGTTACGAAGATGATGATGCACGAACAATTGAATTATTTGAATGAGGTGACAACCTCGAATTAATTCAACAGAACAAATCTCTGAGATATCTTCGAACTCGGAATGATAAAGCTGGCGAGAGTGAACGGCGAGAACTTAAGATCAGGAAGAATATGATCAACACCGAAAAACTAAATTGACTCCGGAAGAAAAGATGAAGAATGACGAGCAAGGCGAAATTCACGGTTGAGATAATTGAGGAAGAAGCGAAGAGGCTCGGCGAATGAAATAGGTGGTTGAGAGTCGGACTCGGGAAGAAGGAGGTTGGGAGGCTGGGAAAACAAGAACAACTTGGAAGGGAACGACTAATAACGAAAAACACGGTTAAAATCATTGAGGAAAAGCAAAAGACTTACATGCAGTAGGAAGGATACTCGATTCGGACTCGGCTCGAGAGAGAAAAAGGGGTGGGTGGGTGGGAAAAACAAAGACAACCTCGAGAGGGAGAAAACAACGGCGTCGGAGGAAGAACGAGTTGAACGGCAAAGATGAAGAAGCAAGTCAGAATGCCGATAAAGAGGTGAGAACAACGATCGAAACCAAGCTGCGTGATCCTAAAGAAAAATTTGAAGGGGAAGAGGTAATTCAAAACACCTCGTCAAGATTCCTCACGAGGCTGACGAAGGGGAGGAGTAAAAAAATCTACTCTCGATATAACTAGACTCGAAAAGTTTTCTTCTAGACTCAACAATAAACTACACGATCAATCAAGGGGCTCCTAGATTGATCGAGGCTCGATACCAACTTGTCACGCCCAATATCGACCCTATCAAAAGGAACTCGAAGGTCCTGAGATAGACCCACATATTGGAGCCTTTTGCAAGGTGGATATCATTACATCAACATTACATAATAGTGGGGATACATCAATACATACAATGTCACATGAATACAACAATACAACATACAAGAACAACATCCGACTACGGATGAATCATGAACAGAAACTCAAACAATATCCACCACTGCTAGCGGTGACACAGAACCTATCCCGATCAAAAAGCGAAGAAAGAACTCAAACAAGCAAACATCGCTCTCGCGTCATGATCATCGGATAAACACACCTGCGGCTGTTGTTGTAATGTCATGAGCCACGAGGACTCAGCAATCCCATTACCATGGGTATCAAGACTAAAAGCAATGGGAAGGAAGGGGTAAAGTGGTGAGGTTCGGCGGCGACTAAGCAATATGGTGGCTAACATGCACAAAATGAGGCGTGAAGAGAAACAAAGGCAGTCGTGAAGCTAGCAATGATCAAGAGGTGATCACGAACACCTACTTACGTCAATCATAACCCGAAACCGTGTTCACTTCCGGACTCGCCGAAGAGACCATCAGCTACACACCGCGGTTGATGCATTTTAATTCGGATCAGGTGTCAAGTTATCTACAACGGACATTAACAAATTCCCATCGCCACATAACGCGGGCATGGCTCTCGAAAGTTTATACCCTCCGGGGTGTCCCAACAACCCATGACAAGCTCTCGCGATCAACGAAGAATAGACCTTCTCCGGAAGACCCGATCGATCTCGGAATCGGTTTACAAGACATTTCGACAATGGTAAAACAAGACCAGCAAAGCCGCCCGATGCGCAGACAATCATAGGAGCTGCACATATCTTGTTCGAGAAATGACCTTGGATGAGACATCCTCTGAGTAAACAGGACCTCGAGTTTCCCGAGGGGGCATGATCTACTCTTTGGACCAACACTTAGACAAGCATTGGCGGGGGCTAAAATAAAGATGACCCTTGGGTTAATTACTCCCTAAGGGAAGGTAGGTGGTGGTGAGGCAAATGGTAAAACCAAGGTTGGGCCTTCTTTGGACAAGTTTTATTCAAAGCGGTATCGGAGGGTCCCATAAATCACCCGCCGCGTTAGGAGCATAAAATCCGGGAACATAACACGGTATGGCGGAAACTAGAAGCGGCAAGAGTGGAACAAAACACCGGGCATAAGGCGAGCCTTCACCCTTTACCAAGTATATAGGTGCATTAAAATATAAAGATATTGTGATATCCCAACATAAACACATCACCATGGAAAATCTTCAACACTTTGCAACTATAGCGCTATAAGAGGAGAACTGAAAGCGGTAATATAGCCAGCGGTTTGCTAGGAAGGTGTCAAGGTTAGAGGTTCATGGCAATTTGGGAGGCTTGATGAGCAAAGATAGGTAGCCGACATAGCGATAGAGCAAACAACTAGCATAGCAATGATAGTAGTGAGATCGCGAGGGTAGCGGTCATCTTGCTGAAATCACAAGGAAGAAGAAGGTCCATGAAGAAGACAAAGCGGATGAAGCCGAACCAACCATGAGGCAAGCGAATCCTCACGATCATAGCAAGCGAGGAACTAACAGAAGAAACACACAACATAGGTAAACACACCACACACGAACAAGACATGATGCCTGACAAGCATGATGCATGAAATGAAGGAAATATGCCCTAGAGGCAATAATAAAGTTATTATTTATTTCCTTATTTCATGATAAATGTTATTATTCATGCTAAATTGTATTAACGGAAACATAATACATGTGTGAATACATAGACAAAACTATGGTCATTAGTATGCCTCTACTTGACTAGCTCATTAATCAAAGATGGTCATGTTTCACGACCATAGACATGTTGTCATTTGATTAGTGAGATCACATCATTAGAATGATATGATTGACATGACCCATTACATTAGCCTAGCACTTGATGGTTTAGTATACGCTATTGCTTTCTTCATGACTTATATAAAATTCCTGCAACTATGAGTTGTGCAACTCCGTTTACGGAAGAACACTTTGTGCTACAAAAGCGACCTAGCGTAACTTGGGTGATTATAAAGGTGCTCTACAGGTGTTTCCAAAATTACATGTTGAGTTGGCACAATTCGAGATTAGGATTGTCACTCCGTTATGGAGAGAGTATCTGGGCCTCTCGGTAATACTCATCACTAAGCCTTGCAAGCATGTAACTAATGAGTTAGTTATGAGATGATGTATTCTGAACGAGTAAAGACTTGCGATATGATTGAACTAGGTATTGGATCCGGCGATCAAATCTCGGGCAGAAAGTAACATACCGATGACAAAGGAACAACGTTATGTTGTTGTGCGGTTTAACCGATAAAGATCTTCGTAGAATATGTAAAAGGAACCAATATGGGCATCCAGGTCCTTCTTTGGTTATTGACGGAGGCGTGTCTCGGTCATGTCTATTATTCTCGAACAGTAGGATCTGCACGCTTAAGGTTTTGATGACAATTATATTATGAGTTTATGAGTTTTGATGTACGAGAAGGAGTTGGGTCGGATGAGATCGGGGACATGACGAGTCTCGAAATGGTCGAGGCGTAAAATCGATATATTGGGCGAATATGTTAGTTAGCGGAAGGTTTGAGTCATTAATTGTTGCTCGATGCAGGAGAGTTCACGAAATTCAGGGAGAAGTATTGGGCCTTATTGGGCCCTGAGAGGACACCTAGGGCAGGCCGCCCCCAAGGCCTAGTCCGGGTGGGACTGGGGAGACGCACCCCTCCTCCTTCCTTCTCTCTTCCCTTCCTAGTCTCCTCTCCTACTACATGGAAGGATCCTAGTTGGACTAGGAAGGGAATCCTACTCCCGGTGGGAGTAGGACTCCCCTATAATGCGCCTCCTCCTTGGGCGACCCACCTCCTCCCTCCCTCCTTTATATCTGAGGGTGAGGCACCCTAGAACACACAAGTTGATCATTGAGATCGTTCCTTGGCGTGTCTGGTGCCCCCTCCATGATACACCTCGGTCATATTGTGGCGGTGCTTAGGCGAAGCCCTGCGATAGGAGAACATCAAGATCGTCACCCTGCCGTGGTTGGCGGACTCCTCCCAGCGCCTCTGCTGGATCGGAGATCGGGAGCGTCATCAGTACATCGTGTCAAGAACTTCGAGAGTGCCGAATGCGGTGCTTGGATCGGTCGAACGGGAGGGCGTCGACTACTTCCTCTACCTTGCGTCAGCGCTTCCGCTACGGTCTATGAAGTGCGTGGGCGAACACTCTCCCTCTACGTTGCTATGCCATCACCATGATCTTGCGTGTGCGTGGAATTTTTGAAATACTCGTTCCCAACGCGATGGCATCCAGCCTAGGTTTTATCGTTGATGTTATATGCACGAGTAGAACACAAGTGAGTTGTGGGCGATATAAGTCATCTGCCTACCGCATTGTCATACTTTGGTTCATGGTATTGTTGGATAAGCGGCCCGAACCCAGACGTGCAAATGCGCTTCTGGCGAACTGGTTTTATCGCCGTGCTTTGCACAATTGACTAGCGGTGTCGGTTTCTCCACTTTAGTTGAGCAGGAGTTGGCTAACTCGCCGGTCCTTGTGAAGGTTAAAAGAGTCTATTTGACAAACTATCGTTGTGGTTTTGATGCGTAGGTAAACGGTTCTTGCTAAGCCGTAGCAGCCACGTAAAATTTGCAACAACAAAGTAGGGCGTCTAACTTGTTTTTGCGGGGCATGTTGTGATGTGATATGGTGGCGTGATGCTATATTTTATTGTATGAGATGATCATGTTTTGTAACCAGTTATCGGCTTATGGCAGGAGCCATATTTATCGCTTTATTATATGAAATGCAAACACCTGTAATTGCTTTACTTTATCACTAAGCGGTAGCGATAGTGTAAAGCAATAGATGGCGCGTAACAAGATCTACGATGGAGATCAAGGTGTCGCGCCCGGTGGCGATGGTGATCCTGACGGTGCTTGAAGATGGAATCACAAGCACAAGATGATGATGGCCATATCATATCACTTATATTGATTGCATGTGATGTTTATCCTTTATGCATCTTATCTTGCTTTGATTGGCGGTAGCATTTTAAGATGATCTCTCACTAAAATTATCAAAGTGTTCTCCTGGTATGCAGTTGCCAAAGTTGTCGTGCCGAACACCACGTGATGATCGGGTGTGATAAGCTCTCGTCCATCTACAGCAGGTGAAGCCAGTTTTACTGCGGAATACTCGGGTTAAACTTGGCAGCCTAGCATATGCGAATATGGCCTCGGAACCGCGGAGACGAAAGGTCGGCGTGAATCATATAGTAGATATGATCAACATAATGATGTTCACCATTGAAAACTACTCCATCTCACGTGATGATGCGATTATGGTGTAGTTGATTTGGATCACGTGATCACTTAGATGACTAGAGATGTACATCTAAGTGGGAGTTCTAAAATAATATGATTAATTGAACTTAAATTTATCATGAACTTAGTCTGGTAGTATTTTGCAAACCATGTTGTAGATCGAATAGCTTGCGTTGTTGCTTTCATATGTTTATTTTGATATGTTCCTAGAAAAGCATGTTGAAAAATGTTAGTAGCAATGATGCGGATTGGATCCGTGATCACGAGGTTATCCTCATTCTTTGCCTTGAAGAATTATGTCCTTGATGCACGCTAGGTGACTAGCCTAATGCGAGGGCAGATCACGGGATTATGAGCGTTTGGCTAGCTCAATATGATGACTACTTGATAGTTTAGTGCACCATGTAGCGGCTTAGAATCGGGACTTCAAAGGCGTTTTGAGCGTCATGGACCATATGAGATGTTCTAGAAATTGAAGTTGATATTTCAAGCAAGTACCCGAGTTGAGAGATTGAAGTCTCCAACAAGTTCTAAAGCTAAAAGATGGAGGAGAACTCGACTAGTGAGCATGTGCTCGTATGGGTACTTCAATCGCGAATCAAGTGGGAGTTTCTTCGGATAAGATAGTGATTGCGAAATTCTCTAGTCACCATCACTAAGTTACTAGAACCTTTGATGAACTATAGTATGCAAGGGATGATGAAAGCGATTCCCAAGCTCTTATGATCTGAAATCAGCGAAGGTAGAAATCAAAAAAGATCAAGTGTTGATAGTTAACAAGATCACTAGTTTCAAGAAAGGGCAAAGGAAAGAATGGGAACTTCAAGTAGAATGACAAGCAAGTTGTCACTCCGTGAAGAAGACCAAAGCTGGACCAAAGCACAGCCGAGTGCTTACTTGCAAAGGAAATGGTCGATTGGAAGTGGAAATGCCACTGAATATTTGGTGGGTAAGAAGGATGGCAAAGTGAACAAGTGTATATTTGATATCAGGTTATTGATGTGTGCCTTACTAGTGTTTATTGTAGCCCAGTATTTGATACTTGTTAGGTTGCTAAGATTAGTAACTAAAGCGGGAGTTCAGAATAAGCAGAGACTAGTTAAAGGGAGAAGTGCGATGTGTGTTGGAAATAGTTCCAAGATTGATATGATCATCATCCTTTCTCCTATACTTTGGGATTAGTGTTAAACCTAAATAAGTGTTATTTGGTGTTTGCGTTGAGCATGAATATGATTTGATCATGTTTATTGCAATATGGTTATTCATTTAAAATCGAGAGAATAATTGTTGTTACATTTACATGAATAAAACCTTCAATGGTCATACACCCAATGAAAATAGTTTGTTGGATCTCGATCGTAGTGATACACATATTCATAATATTGATGCCAAAAGATGCAAAGTTAATAATGATAGTGCAACTTATTTGTGGCACTACCGTTTGGAGTCATATCGGTGTAAGCGCGAAGAAACTCCATAAAGATGGATTTTGGAATCACTTAGTTATGAATCATTTGATGCTTGCGAACCGTGCCTTTTAGGCAAGATGACTAAAACTCCGTTCTTGAACAATGGAGCGAGCTACTAACTTATTGAAAATAATACATCTTGATGTATGCGAGACCAATGAGTATGAAGGCTCGTGGCAAGTATTATTATTTCGACCTTCACAAGATGATTTGAGCGGATATGGGTATATCTTCTTGATGAAACATAAGTGAAATAGTTGAAAGGTTCAAAAATTTCGAGTGAAGTGGAAAAATCATCGTAACAAGAAAATAAAGTTTCGCAATCGATCAGCGAGCGAATATTTGAGTTCTGAGTTTGGTCTTCAATTAAAATAATGTGAAATAGTTTCACAGCTCATACAGAACACCACAAAGTTATGGTGTGTCGAGCGTGTAACCGCACTTTATTGGATATGGTGCGATCTATGATATCTCTTCTTGATTTACCAATATTGTTTTGGGGTTATGCATTAGAGACAGCTGCATTCACGTTAAAAGGCACCATCTAAATCCGTTGAGGCGCGACATATGAACCGTGGTTTAGCAAGAAACCCAAGTTATGCGTTTCTTAAAGTTTGAGACTCGATGCTTATGTGAAAAAGTTTCATCTGATAAGCTCAAACCCAAATCGGAGATGCGTCTTCATAGAATACCCAAAGGTAACTATTGGTACACCTTCTATCACAGATCAAAAGGCAAATCATTAGTTGCTAACAATGGATCCTTTCTAGAAGAGTTTCTCTCGAAAGAAGTGAGTGGGAGGAAAGTAGAACTTGATGAGGTACTGTACTGCTCCCTTATTGGAAAGTAGTTTATCACGAAATTAGTTCTGTGACAAATACACCAATTAGTGAGGAAGCTAATGATATTGATCATGAAACTTGATCAAGTTACTCTAGAACCTCGTAGGTCTTCGAGTAAGATCCGCACAGTGGTGTAGTAATCATGTTGCGGAAGTCATGTTACTAGACCATGATGAACCTACAAACTATGAGAGCGATGATGAGCCAGATTCATGAAATGGCTCAGGCCATAAAATCGAGATATAATCCATGTATGAGAACAAAGTATGGACTTTGATTGACTTGCTCGATGATCGACAAGCCATGTTAAATAAATGGATCTTCAAGAGGAAGATGGACCTGATAGTAGTGTTACTATCCACTAAGCTCGACTTGTTGCAAAGGTTTTCAACAAAGTTCAAAGGTGTTGAATACGATGAGATTTTCTCACTCGTATCAATGCTAATCTGTCTGAATCATGTTAGCAATTGCCACATTTATGAAATCTAGCAAATGGATGTCAAAACTGCATTCCCTAATGGATTTATTAAAGAAGAGTTGTATATGATGCAACTAGAAGGTTTTGTCAATCCTAAAGGTGCTAACAAAATGTGCAAGCTCGGCGATCCATATATGGTGGTGCAAGCATCTCGGAGTTGGAATATCGCTTTGATAAGTTGATCAAAGCATATAGTTTTATATGGACTTACGATGAAGCTGTATTTACAATAAAGTGAGTGGGAGCACTCTGCCTTTACGATTAGTATATGTGAGTGACATATTGTTGATCGAAATGATGTAGAATTACCTGCAAAGCATAAAGGGTGTTTTAAAGAGTTCTTTAAAAGAAAAGACCTCGATAAAGCTACTTACATATTGAGCATCAAGATCTATTGAGATAGATCAAGGCGGCGATAAGATTTTCAATGAGTACATACCTTGGCAAATTTTGAAATAGTTCAAGATGGAGCATCAAAGAAAAGTTCTTGCACGTGTTGCAAAGTGTGAAATTGAGTAAGACTCAAATCCCAACCCGGCGAGAAAATAGAAAAAGAAGAAAGTCATTCCCTATGCCTCGTCATAGGTTCTATAAAGTATGCTATGTTATGTACAGGACCTATTGTATACCTTCTTATTTGGGGGAGTACAATAGTG
>JAHHZJ010009834.1:0-14505 GCA_021437245.1 Aegilops speltoides
TGAATTTATCCCCTGAAATAAATACCTTTGCTTGTGGGTTCCCCCTTTGGGGTCCAACCATGTCAATCCCCAGACATGACGGCGGGTAATGGGTATGGTTTTGAGGCGGTGGGTGGCATATGGCTCGATTAGCAAAGAGCGACAACCAGCCATGCTGGACCAAGTCTGTGCGTCGACCGTCGGCCAATAAAATCTATCGGAATGCCTTTCCTACAAGGGCCGGGCTGCTGCGTGGTGTCGCCTAGTCGGCATGAATTTCAGCCGGAGGTTTCGCCCTTCCTCTTGGAGATACACCTTTGAAGGACTCGGTTGTACTTTTCTTATAAAGTTCTCCCTCATGGACCTTGTAGGCCTTGATCGCGGACTACACGGGCCTCGTTTTGGTCTTGGGAAGTTCTGCCTAAGTAAGTAGGCTAGGAAAGGTTACATCCAGCGGCATGACGCCATTATAGCGTGGTGAAGGTGTTATGTCATCTGCCGAATCACCGGTTAGTGCGGTTTTCTCCGGTTTGTCACTACGGGCTCCTCTTCCCATATCTGGATGGCTTGAAGAGCCGTTCGGAAGATATTAGGAGGGACAGCATCACGTTTACGCACCGTCGTGCGATATGTCGGCCGCTTGGTTATTATCTCGAGCTATGTGATGGAATTCCAGTCCTTCAAACCGAGTGACATTTTTAGGACAGCGTTGCGATATGCTGCCATTTGGATCCTTGGCATCAAAGTCTCCATTTATTTGGGATATTGCAAGGTTTGAATCGCGCACTTCTAGGCGTTGAATGCCCATAGAGCGCCATCAGGAGACCATGTAACGAGGCCTCGTGTTGCTGCATTGTTGGAGTCCGTGTACATTATTTGAAGTACATCTTGGTGTATCTCCGGTTGGGGGCGTCGATCGGCCTTGACCCCGATCTGAACATTTGGAGCCATCGAAATGCATAATCAATTAGATCGTGCCGTACTCTTTAGGGAGATTCGGCTTGATCCATTGACGAAGTCAGCCAAAACTTGTGACTTTATAGCTCGTCGAGGTTTATAAGTTATGTCGAATGGTAAACTCGATGGCCCATTTGCAATCCTGCCCGTTCGTCAGCGGTTATTTATAATGTCATTGAGTGGTACTTGAGGCCTGTTATCGAACACTCTTGAAAGTAGTGCGGAGTTTACGGGGCGCCATGAACACCGCATATGCTATCTTCGATAGTGCGAGTAGCAGGATTTGGGGGTTAACACGGTGGATACATAGTACCTTGGTTTTTGAAGAATTTATCCCATGTCACTCGTTGACGACGAGGACCGCGCTTCTTGTTGGGGAGCGTAGTAATTTCAAAAATTTCCTCACTACTAAGATCATGGTGATGCATAGCGAGAGGAGAGTGTTGTCTCGTACCCTCGTGAACCAAGGCGAGCGATCTGCGTAGGAAGTGATCGTACGTTCTCCTCGCGATCAACCGATCCGGCCCGTTACTCCGGCGCCTCCAGGTTCTTGACACCGTACAGCTCGGTGGCGCTCCTCGGGCTCCGATCCAGCAAAGCCCGGGGAGAGAGTTCCGTCGGCCGACGGCGTGGTAGCGATCTTGATGTTCTACCGGACGAGGCTTCGCCTAAGCACCGCTACTGATATGACCGAGGTGGAATATGGTGGAGGGGCCGCCTGACTGAGAGCGATCTCAAGGATTAACTTGTGTGTCTGGGCTGCCCCTGCCCGATATATAAGGAGGGAGGAGGAGGAGGCGGCCTAGGGAGGAGGCGCCATGAGGGAGTCCTCTCCAGGGATAGGATTCCCCTTTCCTAGTCAACTAGGATCCTTCCATGTATTAGGAGTAGGAGACTAGGAAGGGGAAGAGAGAAGGAAGGAGGTGCGGCCCTCCCTAGTAATTCGGACTAGGGCAAGGGGCGTCTGGCCTGCCTTGGGCAGCCCTCTCTCTTTCCGTATAGCCCATAAGGCCCAATACTTCTCCCGACGAATTCCCGTAACTCTCCGGTACTCCGATAAATACCGAATGACTCGGAACCTTTCCGAACTCGAATATAGTCGTCCAATATATCGATCTTTCGTCTGACCATTTGAGACTCCTCGTCATATCTCCGATCTCATCCGGGACTCCGAACTCCTTCGGTACATCAAAACTCATAAACTCATAATATAAGCATCACTGAAACCTTAAGCGTCGCGGACCCTACGGTTCGAGAACAATGTGAACATGACCGAGACACGTCTCCGATCAATAACCAATAGCGGGACCTGGATGCCCATATTGGCTCCTACATATTCTCGAAGATCTTTATCGGTCGGACCGCATAACAACATCGTTGTTCCTTTGTCATCGGTATGTTACTTGCGAGATTGATCGTCGGTATCCAATACCTAGTTCAATCTGTTACGGCAAGTGAAAGTGCAACTAATCCTAGGTGGTTTTGGTAATTAATAACAACATATATATCATTGAACTAATCATTTCTTGAGAATATTTGAGAAAGTTCGATGATATGGGTATGCAAATGGATGATGTGGACCCTCAAAATGCTAAGAAAACATTGGCAAAAGCTCAAGACTCCATTTTGGTTTAGTGATCAAGATCACATTGAGTCCATAGGAAAGCCAATACTATTAAAGGGATGAGGTTATGATGATGATCTGGTTGCTCTAAAGTGCTTAGTGATTTATCTCTCAAAAATCATCAATCTTTCATTTCAACATAAACCCATAAGTAATCTCAGTCCCCGATTCAAACTCAGTCACTGAGATGAACCTCACCATATACCCAAACCCTAAGAATCTCGGATTTTCGATTCCAAACTCAGTCATTCGAAATTGGTGTTGCCAAGCTTACTGTAACCTACTACAGTACTCGTCAGTTGTCCGAGATGAAGAAATCGATCCACAGATTAGCAAACCCTAGACTTTGGAAGAATCGGACTAACGAGATTGTATTTTGGTCCCATAGAAAATCCCAGCGTTCACAAGATTTGAACTTCCGATCTGACAGAGTTGTCAACTTGATGCGGCCGAGAATTAATCAAATGTGTGTATAGAGTTGAATTTTATAATGGAGGCTATAAATGCCCCTCCCCCTCCTCTTCATTACGTGGAAACCGCCAGAGAAAGAACTACCACTCCCTACCTTACATTTACGAGAAGAAACTACCTACCCTTGTGTTGAGATCAAGTTGCTCCACTCCCACCATATGAAACTTGATTTCTAGTCTTTCCCAAGTTGCTTTCCACTCAATCCTTCCTCCACAGCCGTCGGTGAGGAGAGTTGAGTGTTAGGAAGATTATCATTTGAAGCACAAGAGCAAGGAGTTCATCATCACCAACCCCATCTATTACCTTTTGGAGGTGGTGCCTCCTAGATTGGTTAGAGTGTGGGCATAGGACCTCCGTCATGATGTGGAGTTGAACCAAGGAGGTTTATGAGAACAAGGAGATCGCCTACTACGTGAAGATCTACGAAGTAAAAGCTAGTCCTCCGTGGGCGTAAGCCATGATAGCATGAACAAGATTTAGCTAACCATGGACCCTTAAGTGGGTGGAGCCCTCAGTGGACTTCGTAGCGGCCATTACCCTCCGTGGGTTGAAGTCTCCATCAGCACGTGGATTAGCGATAGCACCACCTATCGGAACCAGAAAAAAAAATCTCCGTGTCTCCATTGCGTTTGCTCTTCTCCTCCTCTCATTTACTATCGTGCAATTTACTTTCGCTGCCATAACTCTAGAATTGCATGTGTGGGGTGATACTTGACTTGGTTATCATTGTGAACTTGCTAAGAAACTACTCCAATCAAAAGGCAAAATTTTTAAGTTGTCAAGTAGTCTAATCACCCCCCTCTAGACATGCTTCCGATCCTACAAGTGGTATTGCTCAGAGGCTTTGGTCTCCATTGGATTGGTTTCCATTGCATTGGACTCCATAAAGCTTGGTTTCACAACCTAGGAGAGTATAGCGTCTAGTGAGGAAGCAATTTTAAATGAGGTCCTTACTTTGATGGTTCAAACTTTGCTAGTTGGAAGCATAAAATGAAAATGCATATTCTTGGACATAACCACTGCGCATGGGGCATTATTTGTGATGGCTTGCAAGGTGAGTTCTTCGAAGAAGGAAAAGTTAGGATCATGAAGCTCTGAGATGAGTTCTTGGATATTCTGAACAATGCTCAAACTTGTGACATTCTCTTCAATGCTTTGTGTCGAGGAGTTCAACAAGATCGGCCGTCTTGAAGAATGCTAAAGAGATTTGGGATACTTTGGTTAAATAAATGCAGAAATTACGGTCAAGTGAAGGAATCAAAGCTAGATGTTCTTCAAGGTCGACTTGACAAGTTCAAGATGAAGGAAGGTGAAGAAGGTCGCTGAAATGTACTCTAGACTTGCTCTCATCACCAATGAGGATAAGCGAGCTTAGAAGCGAAGAAATGATAAACGATTCATCATCAAGAAGATCCTCGGAGGCTTTGGATGGAAAGTATGACACCGTGTGCACTTTGATCAAAATGATGCCAAATTACAAGATCTCAAGCCTCTGAAGTCATTGGAAGGATTATTGCTCCATGAGATGACACTTAAAAGATGAGGAAGAGCTTAGCAACAAGTCAAGTGAATTATACAAGGCTGCGGTTGAAGCTCCCACATCCTCAAGTGACAAGCTAGTTTCCAATGAAGAGATAAGCCTAATGGTGAAGAACTTCAACAAATTCTACGAGAGTAGAAAGCAAGGAAAGAAGCTCAAAGTCTAGATCATATGATGAAAAGAGATCTTCTAGTGCGTGATCGAAACTGCTACAATTGTGGAAGACCGGACACTACTCTCAATGAGTGTTCGACTCCCCACAGAGAAGAAGAATCTCCAAGAAGAAGAAGCTCAAGAGAAGAGGTAGCATCGAAAAGAAAGAAGAAGAGTAGAGATGATCGTTATGAGCGAAGATCCTCTCGGAGAAGCAAGATTCGGAAAGGAAAGACAAGTCATCAAGGAGCTACACAAGAAGAAAACATCAAGCTCATGTTGGTGAATGGGTTTCCGGCTCCGACTCCAGCAATCACTCGAAAAGCTATCACTCCAACTCAGAATCTGATCCAAGATGAAGGTGTTGCGGTCTTGCTCTCGTGTCCTCCACTCCAACTCCTATGGCATATTTGATTCACCAAATGAGGAATTGGAAGATGCTTCATGTGCAAAAGGCCCCAAGGTATCACATCACAGAGTTTATTGACTTTGATAGTGATGAGGATGACTTGCTTGGTGAAGATGAGCTTTTGCATGATAAATCTAGTGAGCTTAGTATTGATGAACATGCTAGTAGTCTTTATAGTCGAGATGAGTCGAGATGACAGTACTGCCATGAAGGAGATTGAGCGTCTAACTAAAGAACTAAACACTCTTAAGTTAGCTCATGAAACAACTCAAGAAGATCATAGAGCTCCTAAGATCTCATGAGAAGCTACAACGCTGAAGCTCAATCTGAAACAAGAACATGAGTTTCTAAAAGCTATCAATGACGATCTTGAAGAAAGTTCTTCATATCTTGCCAACGACTTCTCTTGTCTAATTTCTTGCCACCTATCAAAACTAAGCATGACAAGCATAAGAAAAATTCTTCATCTAGTAGTAACAATAATCATGCTAAATCAAATGTTGTTACTTCTAGTAATTCTCTTGATTCCACTAACAATGTTTCAAGCCAAGTTTCACTTGAGCAAGAAAATAGTCTATTGAAAGGGATTATAGAAAGGTGTCTACAAGAGTCTTGCGGAAGCAAGAGCTTGAGAAATTGTTGCAAAACAAGGAAGACAGGAAGAATCAAGGAATTGGTTTTGGCGAAAGTTCAACGCCGAGGTGTTGAATGGGAAGAAGGTCGATATCCTCCAAAGCTTGTCTCTCAAGAGGAAAGTATGATCCTACTTCTTCAATGAGGAACAAGCTCAAGATGATCTTCCACCACAAGACCACAAGCTAAAAGCAAGGACAAGCTTCAAGAGGAGATTGATGCATTCATTGAAGCACCCAAGGCCATGGTCAAGTGGGTTCCCAAAGGCAACTTCAAGTTCTACTTCAACAAGCTCAACTACTACCCCAAGGATTCCCATCAAGATGATGTGGATCCGAAGAAGAAGAACTAGAGAGTTCTTGAGGTGACTCCGCTAATATACTTCACTCATATTCATTTTGGCAAGGACTTGTGCAATCAACTTCCACATCTTGCACTAGTTCATGGAGTCACAAACCCTCATGTTGGTAAGTCAAGGGACAAGGTAATCATTGCTTTCATGGACATCATCTATTGTGAACTTCAATCTATGTCCATGGATATTCTTGTTTGTTCCTTGTGGGACTAACCCATGTAGGTATTGAAAGTGCCGAATCAAAGGATTGCTCCCAACTCTTGATGATCTTCATCAACATTGAGCATCCACATCTTCAACATCTACATGAAGTCTTCAACGACAACCCAAGGTTAGTTTGACCCTTTAAAGGGGATCTCACATCAAGGGAGCTTTGCTCTAAAGAAATGAGCTAAAGCATCTTCTAATGATGTGAACACATCAATGCTTTATGGAAAAGTGGTAACCCCACTTGTGCTTAAGCGATGAGTATGACCTATGATCAAATGTTCTCATTTGACTCCTAAATCAATATACTCATATATAGATGACCTAGTCATCGCCAAATGTGTGCTAGCTGTTAGTGTTTTGTTTGTGCATGTTTGACACATATTTCATTTGCTATCTTATTGTGTGAGCATGTTGGATGCATGATTTTATCCATTCGAGGACATCCATTTGTTGTTTTGGTCTTTTGGTTTTCTTTCTTTTTGACCAAATGGATGGACAAGAATGCCTAAGTTCCTCCTAGCTATCTATGCTTTCTTGTCTCAAACTCTATTCATGCTTATATCACAAACTTTGAACAAGACTTTTGGACGAGACCGAGTGAGGAGCACTTCGGGCCACCGATCCGTCAAAAGCCTAACTTCAAAACCTTCTAAGTACTTTCGGTCAAACCGATATACTCAAATCGGACGGACCGAAATCACTTGGATTGATCTAGGTTTCACCTCGGTGAAACCGAGTTTCAAATTCGGCGTGACGAAGTAGTAGCTCGCGATTAACCATCTCGGTCCCACGAGTTTTCAAACTTCGGTCCCACCGGCAACCGAAGGTATATATACTCGAGGACGAGCGCGTTGATTACTTCTTCAACGCTTCGCCCTCAAACCCTTAGTTGCGTCGCCTTGGTCTCCGGATCGTCTCCGCCGTCGCTTGTGCGCCCTGCGCATGGTCTCCATCGCGTCAGCGGACTTTCTCATCAGCGCGTTGCGCCGTAGTGAAGCTCCACCGCATTGGGTGAGTTTCATCCCTCTCGTGTTCAATCGCTGATTCAATGCGATAGGCGTTGCCATGTTTCTTGCCAAGATTGAAATCTTCCTATCCGGCCGTTTAGGTCATAGAACAAATTTGAGTGAAAATTTTAGGGTTAGGTTTCCATGAACACATCTCGGTGTGACCGATTCGACATTTTGGATGACCGATTTGGCCTCTGGCCATTACCTGCACTTTTGGTGAAACCGAGTTGTGCCAAGTCGGTGAACCGAAGTGAAGATTGATGAAACCCTAGCAGTCTCGGCTAGACCGAAACCCATTTCGGTCCAACGAAAGTGGTGTATGTAGGTCTGTTTAGACATTTCGGTTTCACGAATTGATAGAACTTCGGTCGAGACCGACATGTATTCGTGAAAACCTAAAACTAAAGTTTGAACTCATTCTTTTGCAAAATTCTCTGCGGTTTGTGATAACTCTTCTATTACGCCTATACCTATTCTATTCACGGGTTGTCGGTCATATGCGAAAGGTAGCAGTCGAGACAGTGCGAGATGCGTTGAGATTCGAGAGCTACAAGTCGAGCAAGCAGTTTTCGAGATGATGGAGAGAAGCACTCCAAGTGGGTACTGCTGGTACCACCGAGGGCGAAGGAAAGGAATTCAGATGAGGAAGATTGATTTTGTTGCGATGAGAAATAACTTCAAAGCCTAAAAGGCAAGTGGTTGCCAAGAGCTATCAAGGAAACATTCAAAAAAGGCACAAGCAAAGTGGCAAAATCCTCTGTTGCCTGAAGCTCGTATGGAAGAAACTTCCGGCAAAATCAAGAAGACTTCCAAGAGGAAGAGAAAGTTCATGAAGAGGCTGCATGATGATGATTACGATGAGAAGCACCTCGGCCTCCTCGAAGCGAAGTTGATGGGTGATGCCATCGGGCGAGGAGCACCCACAAAGGCTAAGCAATCAGCTCCGGCAAAGAGCAGCCCAAGCCAAACCAGTTGCCAAGCGAAGAAGACCGTGAGGAACATACTGCGTCGAGAAAAGAAGAAGGACAATGTGCCACTGCAGAATCGGATGATGAGGCTCATGTTTTGCTCAAGCTCGAGAAAGCTGCCTATTCATAATGAAGCTCATCCTCGAGCTGAGAATATGAAGGAGAGAAAGGACAAGGTCTCGAGCTATGGAGCAAGCAGATCCATATGCCACGGGAGAAGAACGGCGATTGACCCAAGATTCCACACAAGAGAACAACAAGACTTTTATGAGGCAGTACTCATGGACAAAGCCAATTATTCTTGACACGAGATCGTTATTTGGAAATACATCGACGGATGAAAACCGAGACTACTTCCCACATGTGCATGAAAGCTTCCTTTGCTTGTGGGATTCGAGTTCGTTGGTCGAAATTGGTACTGGAGCGATGAGATGATCATGCAATTCTATGCCACGACACTTCTATCCGGATGGCAGGATTGTATGGATGACGGAAGCAGAATTCCATTCTCTTGTTGAAGAATGGAGGCGTTGCTTGAATCACTGTTTCAAGGGAAGATGACATTGATGTCTATGGCATTCGAAGAAAAATCACGAGTCAATGAAGAACATGTACAATGAAGTCAAGGAGAAGGATGTAGAGATATGGAAGCTTGGTTGTCTACTACCTTGGCAGGTCTCCCAACCACCAATACCATTACGGGCATACTTTGATGCCTAAGTCAGGACCACCGCATGATAAGAGGGTACTCTATCAACATCTTGCATTCTAGATCGGAAGACACCTTTTAAGGTGATGGACACGATAGTTGAGACTATCAAGAGGACGGACGAGAAGAAGTCGTGTGGGTTTGCTCGCATATTAGATGCTCATCAATGCCAAGTTTGTACGGACACCTACATTGGATAGACCCCACTTGCCCTGCCTTTGAACATGAGGATAGAAGTTGTGATGGTGAGGATGCTCCACATTAGAAGGACATGCTAAGTCTGAAGCTGCCAAACAAGCTAAAGCGAGAAGGAAGCGGCTAAGCCCAAGGCGTTGCGAACAACTTCTTGAAGCCACTCGAGAATTGAGCTCCTTTGCCGCATAGTGCGTCTCGGGAGAGCCTTGAGAGGATCGTTGAGGATAAGTTCCATGCTACGGGCGTCAAAGTATGAAGTGCGGTCACCGTCAACAAGCTTGGCGGACATCGAGGAAGCTAAGAGGAGAAGCGAGAACTCATGAAGGAGATGGAAGGTGACATGGTCGGGATGACTATGACAGCCTGGCTGCGGTGCCAAAGCCGGATCATGCTATTCGATGTTAGATCCAGGCTACTACAGCACCTCCTACAGCTCCGTCGGTTCCGGCACCGATATCCCTCCTCCGCTCCACAGACTTGATGAAGCTTTGGATCTGACTATCTCCCTCCATCGTGAGCGGGAGGCCCGGCGAGTCCGTGGCGATTAGCTCTATACCTTCGAACTTTTTGGTAACTTGTTGCCAAAGGGAGAAAGTGTATAGATCATAGGACTTCGAGAGAGAGCTCGTTTTTGCTCTTTCGTTTGCGGTTTTCCTTGAGATACTTTTGAGTTTTTTGAGATACTTCGTGTGTTTGATACTATGTTTGCTCTATCTTGATGAGTGCTTGATCATCTTGTGCTTAATGTGTGCTGATGTCTATCATATTCCATTCATATCTTGTATGATCATTTACTCATGTCTTGGTGATTGGGTGCATGCTATTCATTCTCATCATTTTGTGCTCCACCAAGATGTATGTGACATGGAAGAGTAACCCATGATCCTAATCGATTGTGCATTTGCATTCAAGCATAAATCTTAAATAATGCACAAATTTAGGGAGCTCTTGCTTATCACATACTTCTCAAAGCGACGATGTTATTCATTGATTATATCATTTGTCGAGCTTTGATCTATATGTTGTCATCAATTACCAAAGGGGAGATTGAAAGTGCAACTAATCCCTAGGTGGTTTTGGTAATTAATAACAACATATATATCATTGAACTAATCATTTCTTGAGAATATTTGGAAAGTTCGGTGATATGGGTATGGCAATGTGATGATGTGGACCCCTCAAAATGCTAAGGAAAACATTGGCAAAAGCTCAAGACTCCATTTTTGGTTTAGTGATCCAAGATCACATTGAGTCCATAGGAAAGCCAATACTATTAAAGGGATGAGGTTATGATGATGATCTGGTTGCTCTAAAGTGCTTAGTGATTTATCTCTCAAACTATCAGCAATCTTTCATTCCAACATAAACCCATAAGTAATCTCGGTCCCACGATTCCAAACTCGATCCTGCAAGATGAACCACCTCGCCATATAGCCAAACCCTAAGAATCTGGATTTTCCGATTCCAAACTCGGTCATTCGAAATTGGTGTTGCCAACACAACATACGTACTCAAATCGGTGTCACCGAGATGGAAAGTCAGTCCCAGTTGGCAAACCCTAGACTTTGGAAGAATCGGACTACAGAGATTGTATTTTCGGTCCCGAAAATCCCAGCGTTCACAAGATTTGAACTTTGGTCGGCCGAGGTTGTCAACGTCGACCGAGATTGATCAAATTGTATAGCAGTTGGATTTTATTTGGAGGCTATAAATACCCTCCACCTCCTCTTCATTCGTAAAGAGAGCCATCGGAAAGAACTACCCTCCTACCTTACATTTACGAGGAAAACTACCTACCCTTGTGTTGAGATCAAGTAGTTCCTCCCACCAATGAAACTTGATTTCTAGTCTTTCCAAGTTGCTTTCCACTCAATCCCTTCCTCCACCACAGCCAAATCGGTGAGGAGAGTTGAGTGTTGGGGAGATATCATTTGAAGCACAAGAGCAAGGAGTTCATCATCACCAACCCATCTATTACCTTTTGGAGGTGGTGCCTCCTAGATTGGTTAGGTGTCACTTGGGGCCTCCGTCATGATGTGGAGTTGAACCAAGGAGTTTGTAAGGCAAGGAGATCGCCTCTTGAAGATCTACCCCAGTAAGGCTAGTCCTCCGTGGGCGTAAGCCATGATGGCATAGACAAGGTTGCTTCTTGTGGACCCTTGTGGGTGGAGCCCTCGTGGACTCAGCGGTAGTTACCCTCCGTGGGTTGAAGTCTCCATCAACGTGGATTGACGATAGCACCACCTATCGGAACCACGAGAAAAAATCTCCGTGTCTCCATTGCGTTTGCTCTTCTCCTCCTCTCATTTACTATCGTGCAATTTACTTTCCGCTGCCATAACTCTAGAATTGCATGTGTAGGGTGATATGACTTAGTTATCATTGTGAACTTGCTAAGAAACTACTCCAATCAAAGGCAAAATTTTTAAATTGTCAAGTAGTCTAATCACCCCCCTCTAGACATACTTCGATCCTCTGACAAGTCTCTTTACTCGTTCGTAATACATCATCTATAACTAACTCATTAGTTACAATGCTCAAGGCTTAAGTGATGTGCATTACAGAGGGCCGAGATACCTCTCCGACATTGGATGACAAATCCTAATCTGAAATCGCCAACCCAACATCGCCTTTGGAGACACCTGGTACTCCTTTATAATCACCCGATTCGTTGTGACGTTTGGTAGTACCCAAAGTGTTCCTCCAGCAACGGAGTTGCATAATCTCATAGTTATAGGAACATGTATAAGTCATGAAGGAAGCAATAGCAACATACTAAGCGATCGTGTGCTAAGCTAACGGAATGGGTCATATCAATCGATCATTCAACTAATGATGTGACCTTGTTAATCAAATAACAACTCCTTGTTCATGGTTGGAAACATAACCATCTTTGATTAACAAGCTAGTCAAATAGAGAGCATACTAGTGACATTCTTTGTCTATATATTCACACATGTATTATGTTTCGTTAATACAATTCTAGCATGAATAATAAACATTTATCATGAAATAAGAAATAAATAATAACTTTATTATTGCCTCTGGGCATATTTCCTTGATCTCCCACTTGCACTAGAGTCAATAATCTAGATCACATCACCATGTGATTAACATCGATAGTTCACATCATCATGTGATTAACACCCATAGTTCACATCATCATGTGACCAACACCCAAAGGTTTACTAGATTGATAAACTAGTTCACATCGCTATGTGATTAACACCCAAAGAGTACTAAGGTGTGATCATGTTTTTGCTTGTAGAGAGTCTTAGTCAGCGGGTCTTTCACATTCGATCCATTATGTATTTTGCAATTTTCTATGTCTACAATGCTCTGCATGAAGCTACCCTAGATAATTGCTCCCACTTTCAATTTTATCTAGATCGAGACTTAGAGTCATCGGATCGGTGTCAAAACTTGCATCGGCGTAACCCTTTCTGCGAACCTTTTATCACTTCCATAATCGGAAACATATCCTTATTCCACTAAGGATAATTTTGACCGCTGTCGATGATCTACTCCTAGATCACTATTGACTCCTTGTCAAACTCGGTCGGGGTATACAATAGATCGGTACCACATGACATACTTTATAGAACCTATGGCCAAGGCATAGGGAATGTCTTTCATTCTCTTTCTATCTTCTGCCGTGGTGGGTTTGAGTCTTACTCAATTTCACACCTTTAAACAGGCAAGAACTCTTTCTTTATTTCCATTTTGAACTACTTCAAAATCTTGTCAAGGTATGTACTCATTGAAAAAACTTATCAAGCATCTTGATCTATCTCTATAGATCTTGATGTTCAATATATAAGACTTCTTGAGGTCTTTCTTTGAAAAACTTCTTTCAAACACTCCTTTATGCTTTGAGAATAATTCTACATTATTTCCGATCTACAATATGTCATTCACATATACTTATCAAATCTTGTAGTGCTCCCACTCACTTTCTAGTAAATCTGAGCTTCACCATAAGTGCTACAAAACTATATCTTTGATCAACTCATCAAGCGTATATTAACTCGAGATCTTGCCAGTCCATAGATGGATCGCTGGAGCTTGCACACTTTGTTAGCTCCTTTGGATCGAAAAAACCTTCTGGTTGCATCATATACAACTCTTGCTCCGAAACCCATTCGGGAATGCAGTTTTTACATCCATTTGCCAAATTTCATAAATTGTGGCAATTGCTAACATGATTCGGACAGACTTAAGCATCTCTGAGTTGAAAAATCTCATTGTAGTCAACATCTTGAACTTTGTCAAAAACCTTTTCGACAAGTCTAGCTTTGTAGATAGTAACACTACTATACGTCCGTCTTCCTCTTGAAGATCCATTTATTTTCTATGGTTTGCCGATCATGGCAAATCCATCAAAATCCATACTTTGTTCTCATAAATGGATCATATCTCGATTTCATGGCCTCAAACCATTTTGTGGAATCTGGGCTCATCATCGCTTCCTCATAGTTGTAGGTTTGTCATGGTCAAGTACACGACCTCGGAATAGGATTACCGTACCACTCAGTGCGGATCTCACTCTGTTGTACCCTCGAGGTTCGGTAGTAACTTGATCGAAGTTTTATGATCATCATCATTAACTTCCTCACTAATTGGTGTAGGTGTCACGAGGAACCAATTTACGTGATGAACTACTTTTCAATAAGGGAGCTAATCTTGTTCCTCATCAAGTTCTACTTTCCTCCCTCACTTCTTTGAAAAAACTCCTTCTCTAGAAAGGATCCATCTTAAGCAACAAATATCTTGCCTTGGATCTGTGATAGAAGGTGCCCAACAATTTCCTTTGGGTATTCTATGAAGGCACTTCTCGATTTGGGTTGAGCTTATCGGGATGAAACTTTTTCACCAAAGCATCCAACTCCAAACTTTAAGCGACAACTTTGGTTTCTTGCTAAACCACGATTCATATAGTGTCGTCTCAGCGGTTTAGATGGTGCCCTATTTAGCGTGAATGGTTGTCTCTAATGCATGATCCCAAAAGCGACATTGTAAATCGGTAGAAACATCATAGATTGTACTATATCCAATAAAAATACGGTTATGGCGTTCGGACACACCATTATGATCGGTGTTCGGTGGCATGATTTGTGAAACTATTCCACATTGTTTTAATTGAAGACCAGGACTCGTAACTCAAATATTTGTCTCAGATCGGATCGTAAACCTTATTTTTTGTCACGATGATTTTTCCACTTCACTCGAAATTCTTTGAACCTTTCGCTATTTGGTTATGTTTCATCAAGTAGATATACCCATATCGCTCAA
>JAHHZJ010009837.1:0-18864 GCA_021437245.1 Aegilops speltoides
GAATAGAATAGGTATAAGCAGAATAGAAGAGTTATCACAAACTCAGAGGATTTTGCAAAATAAATGAGTTCAAACTTCAGTTTTAGGTTTTCCAGAATGCATTTCGTCTGACCGAGTCTAAAATTCGGTGAATCCGAAGTGTCTAAAGAACCTATCACACCACTTTCGGTTGGACGAAATGGGTTTCAGTCTAACCGAGAGCACTAGGGTTTCACTGAGTCCTCATTTCGGTCTTACCGATTTGCACAACTTCGGTTTAACCGAAAAGTGCAGGTCAATGGCAGAGGCCAAATCGTTAGTCCGAGAATGTAGAATCGGTCACACCGAGATGTGTTCGGAAACCTAACCCTAAAATTTTCACTCGAATTTTGTTCTAAGATCTAATCTGCTGGATAGGAAGATTTCAAACTTGGCAAGAAACTAGGCAAAACCTATCGTGCATTGAATCGAGGTTGAAGCACGAGAGGATGAAACTCACCCAACTTGGTGAAGCTTCACTCAGGCGCAACGCGATGAGATTGACCGTTGGGCGATGGAGACCAGGCGCGGCGCAAGACGGCGAGCGATCCGGAGACCACGGGACGGCAATAAGGGTTTGGGCGAGCGTTTTGAAGGAATAATCAACGCTGCCCTCGGGTATATATACCCTTCAGTGTCGGTGGGACCGAGTTGAAAACTTCGGTGGCACCGAGATGGTTAACGCAAGCGATTACACACATCGGTCACGCCGAGATTTGAACCTTCGGTTTCACCGAGGTGAAAACCTAGATCAATCCAAGTGATTTGTCCGTCCGATTTGAGTATATTGGTTTGACCGAAAGTACTTAGAAGGTTTTGGAATTTAGGCTTTTGACGGATCGGTGGCTCAGTGCTCCTCACTCGTGCGTCCGAAAAAGACTTGTTCAAAGTTTGTGATATAAGCATGAATAGAGTTTGAGACAAGAAAGCATAGATAGCTAGGGGAGGAACTTAGGCATTCTTGTCCATCCATTTGGTCAAAAAGAAAAATCCAAAAGACCAAAGCAACAAATGGATGTCCTCGAATGGATAAAGACATGCATCCAACATGCTCACACAATAAGATAGCAAATGAAATATGTGTCAAACATGCACAAACAAAACACTAGCAACTAGCACACAATTTGGCGATGACTAGGTCATCTATATATGAGTATATTGACTTAGGAGTCAAATGAGAACATTTGATCATAGGTCATACTCATCGTTTAAGCACAAGTGGGGTTACCACTTTTACATAAAGCATTAATGTGTTCACATCATTAGAAGATGCTTTAGCTCAATTCTTGAGAGCAAAGCTCCCCCTTGATGTGAGGACCCCTTTTAAAGGGTCAAACTAACCTTGGGTTGTCGTTGAAGACTTCATGTAGATGTTGAAGATGTGGATGCTCAATGTTGATGAAGATCATCAAGAGTTGGGAGCAATCCTTTGGATTCGGGCACTTTCAATACCTACATGGGTTAGTCCCACAAGGAACAAACAAGGATATCCATGGACATAGATTGAAGTACACAATAGATGATGTCCATGAAAGCAATGATTACCTTGTCCCTTGACTTACCAACATGAGGGTTTGTGACTCCATGAACTAGTGCAAGATGTGGAAGTTGATTGCACAAGTTCTTTGCCAAAATGAATGTGAGTGAAGTATGTTGGGAGTCACCCTCAAGAACTCTCTAGTTCTTCTTCTTGGGATCCACATCATCTTGATGGGAATCCTTGGGGTAGTAGTTATGCTCGTTAAGTAGAACTTGAAGTTGCCTTGGGAACCCACTTGACCATGGCCTTGGGTGCTTCAATGAATGCATCAATCTCCTCTTGAAGCTTGTCCTTGACTTTTAGCTTGTGGTCTTGTGGTGGAAGGTCATCTTGAGCTTGTTCCACATTGGAAGAAGTAGGATCATACTTCTCCTTTGAGAAACAAACTTTGGAGTGGGATATTGACCTTCTTCCCATTCAACACCCTCGGCGTTGAACTTTCGCTCAAAATTTCTTGATTCTTCCTGTCTTCCTTGTTTGCTAACAATTTCTCAAAGCTCTTGCCCCAAGAAGACTTGTAGACACCTTTCTATAGTCCTTTCAATAAACTGTTTTCTTGCTCAAGTGAAACTTGGCTTGAAACATTGTTAGTGGAATCAAGAGAACTACTAGAACCAATTATGTTGCTTCTAGATGAAGAATTTTTCTTATGCTTGTCATGCTTAGTTTTAATAGGTGGCAAGAAATTAGACAAGAGAAGTCGCTGGCAAGATATGAAGAACTCTTCTTTCAAGATCGCCATTGATAGCTTTTAGAAACTCATGTTCTGCTCTAGATTGAGCTCGTCGTAGCTTCTCATGAGATCTTAGGAGCTCTCTATGATCTTCTTGAGTTGTTTCATGAGCTAACTTAAGAGTGTTTAGTTCTTTAGTTAGACGCTCAATCTCCTCTCATGAGCATTGTCATTCGACTCTTTTCTTGAACTATAAAGACTGACCAGTTAGCATGTTCATCGCCACTTAAGCTCACTAGATTTATCATGTAAAAGCTCATCTTCACTAAGCAAAAAAGCTCATGCTCATCAGCTATCAAAGTCAATCGAATCATGTGGTGTGATACCTTGGGGCCTTTGTATCATGTAAAGCTCACCTTCCAACTCCCCCATTTGTGTGAATCAAATATGTCATAGGAATCGAAGTTGGAGGACACGAGAGCAAGACCGCAACACCTTCATCTCGATCTATATCTTGAGTTGGAGTGATAGCTTCTTTCTGAGTGATTGTTCGAGTCGAGCCGGAACCCATTCACCAACATGAGCTTGATGTTTTCTTCTTGTGTAGCTCCTTGATGACTTGTCTTTCCTTTCCGAATCCTTGCTTCTCCGAGAGGGTCTTCGCTCATAACCATCATCTCTACTCCTTCTCTCTTCGAGGCTTACTCTTCTCTCGAGCTTCTTCTTCTTGGAGATTCTTCTCTTCTCTTGTGGGGAGTCGAACACTCATTTGAGTAGTGTCCGGGTCTTCCACAATTGTAGCAGCCTTTGATCACGACTAGAAGATCTCTTTTCATCATATGATCTAGACTTTGAGCTTCTTTTCCTTGTTTCTACTCTTGTAGAATTTGTTCAAGTTCTTCACCATTAGGCTTATCTCTCTTCATTTGAAACCAGCTTGTCACTTGAGGATGTGGAGCTTCAATCGTAGCTTTGTAAGCACCACTTGACTTGTTGTTAAGCTCTTCCTTATCTTTAAGTGTCATCTCATGAGCAACAATTCTTCCAATGACTTAGTAGGCTTGAGATCTTTGTAGTTTGGCATCATTTGGACAAAGTGCACATGGTGTCATACTTTCCATCCAAAGCTCGAGAATCTTCTGATGATGAATCGGCTTCATTTCTTCGCTTCCTAAGCTCGCCATCTCACCGGTGATGAGAGCAAGCCTCAGAGTACATTTCAGTCACTCCTTCACCTTCCTTCATCTTGAACTTGTCAAGTCGACCTGAAGAACATCTAGCTTTGATTCCTTCACTCGACCGGTACTTCTCGCATTTCGACCAAAGTATCCCAAATCTCTTTTGCATTCTCAAGACGGTCGATCTTGTTGAACTCCTTGGGACACAAAGCATTGAAGAGAATGTCACAAGCTTGAGCATTGTTCTGAACATCCGCGAACTCATCCTCAAGAGTAGCCATGATCCTAACTTTTCCTTCCTCAAGAACTCACCTTGCAAGCCAACACAATTAATGCCCATGCGGCAGTGGTTATGTCCAAGAATATGCATTTTCATTTTGTGCTTCCAACCAGCAAAGTTTGAACCATCAAAGTAAGGACCTCTACGGTAAAATTACTCTCACTAGACGCCCATACTCTCCTAGGTTGTGAAACCAAGCTTATGGAGTCCAATGCAATGGAAACCAATCCAATGGAGACCAAAGCTTCGATACCACTTTGCAGGATCTAAGTATGTCTAGAGGGGGTGATTAGACCACTTGACAACTTAAAAGTTTAGCCTTTTGATTAGACAAGTTTTTTAGCAAGTTCACAACAATGAGCAAGTCATATCACCCTACACATGCAATTCTAGAGTAGTGGCAGCAGAAAGTAAATCTGCACATGTAGTAAATAAGAGGTGGAGAAGAGCAAACGCAGCTTGGAGACACGGAGATTTTTCTCATGGTTCCGGATAGGTGGTGCTATCGCCAATCCACGTTGATGGAGACTTCAACCCACCTGGAGGGTAACCGGCATAGAGTCCACGGAGGGCTCCACCCACTAAGGGTCCACAAAGAAGCAACCTTGTCTATGCCATCATGGCTTACGCCTAATGAGGACTAGCCTTACTGGGGTAGATCTTCACGAAGCAGGCGATCTCCTGCCCTTACAAACTTCTTGGTTCAACTCCACATCTTGACGGAGGCTCCAAGCTTACACCTAACTAATCTAGGAGGCACCACCTCCAAAAGGTAATAGATGGTGTTGGTGATGATGAACCCTGCTCTTGTGCTTCAAATGATAATCTCCCCAACACTCAACTCTCCTCACCGACGGCTGTGGTGGAGGAAGGGATTGAGTGGAAAGCAACTTGGGAAGGCTAGAAATCAAGTTTCATATGGTGGGAATGGAGCAACTTGATCTCAACACAAGGGTAGGTAGTTCTTCTAAATGTAAGGTAGGAGGGTAGTTCTTCTCGATGGCTCTCACACTAATGAAGAGGAGGTGGAGGGGTATTTATAGCCTCCACATAAAATCCAACTGCATAACACATTTGACCAATCTCGCCGATCTGTTGACAACTCGGTGAGACCGAAAGTTCAAATCTTAGAACGTTGGGATTTTCGTGGACCAAAATACAATCTGCTAGTCCGATTCTTCCAAAGTCTAGGGTTTGCCAATCTCTGGACCGACTTTTCATCTCGTGACACCGATTTGAGTACGTATGTTACAGTGCTTATAACACCAATTTCGTAAGACCGAGTTTGGAATCGGAAAATCCAAATTACTAGGGTTTGGCTATATGGCTGAGGTGGTTCATCTCTGGGACTGAAGTTTGTGGAATCGGGGACCGAGATTAATTATGAGTTTATGTTGGAATGAAAGATTGCGATAGTTTGAGAGATAAATCACTAAGCACTTTGAGCAACCAGATCATCATCATAACCTCATCCCTTTAATAGTATTGGCTTTCCTATGGACTCAATGTGATCTTGGATCACTAAACCAAAATAGAGTCTTGAGCTTTTGCCAATGTTTTCCTTAGCATTTTGAGGGGTCCACATCATCACATATTGCCATACCCATATCACGAACTTTCTGAAATATTCTCAAGAAATAATTAGTTCAATGATATATATGTTGTTATTAATTACCAAAACCACCCGGGATTAGTTGCACTTTCAACATCCATTTGCTAGATTTCATAATCATAAAATGCGGCAATTGCTAACATGATTCGCATGATTAAGCATCGCACGGTGAGAAAGTCTCATCGTAGTCAACTCCTTGAACTTGTCGAAAACCTTTTGCAACAAGTCGAGCTTTATAGACAAGAATATTACCATCAGCCAGCCTTCTTCTTGAAGATCCATTTATTCTCTATGGTGGCCGATCATCGGGCATCCACCAAAGTCCACACTTTGTTCTCATACATGGATCCTATCTCGATTTCATGGCCTCAAGCCATTTATCGTAATCAGGCTAATCATAGCTTCTTGATAGTTTGTAGGTTCCTCATGGTCAAGTAACTTGACCTCCGTAATGGATTACTGCACACTCGTGCGGATCATGCCTCTATTTGACCCACGAGGTTCTTGTCGGCATTCGGGAATGGGGTCCCCATACTTGCCTCGCCCTGCCTGTGGCGGGTTTCAAAGGGGCCCAAAGACGCCCATCTTCATCAACACAAGCTCAAGACCTCGTGAGGGGCTGAGATTGGGCGGACAACAAGGAGCTTTCGTGCACGCCTCATCAGCCGGCTCAGAGGAGGCGGAGAGATCAAGGCGGGTACTCATGAGGTGCCCATGACGCAAGCCATGATTACCAAGGGCTGCCACGGCCAGCCAAGCAGGTCCTCCTTCCTCTTTGGTGCAAAGGAGCAAGCGCAGCGAGAGCATCAAGCAAAGGCATCCATTTCGTGCAACAAGATCAAGACCAGCCCAACGGCCGAAGGAAGTCATTGGAGCCCAAGCAAAGGCCACCACCAGAGCCTTTGACAAAGCGAGGACCAACTTTAGTCGATAAGTGTACCAGATGTTCCCTTCAAAGTGGCCAATCGCTACGCCTTCCCGCCAATATTTGGGAACAGCCCAGGCCTTTGCCTATAAATAGGACTAGCCACCCGTGGTAGAGGCATCGACACCTTCATCTAGCATCCGGATCCTCACCAAAACCAGAGAGAGCGATCAACTCCTCCTAGCAGTTCATCGCACCAGCCAAGAATGCACTCGCGAGGCTGTTCTTCCTTGTATTGTTCATCATCAGCCCAAGAGGCAATCCACCACACCACACGGAGTAGGGTATTACACCACAATGGTGGCCTCAACCAAGATAAACTCGGTCTCTTGTGTTGTTCCTTTCAGAGTTTAGATCCTAGTGAGTCGGCGAGGAGCAGGTAGGTAGAGGCGAAATCTCCGCGCACTCCCAAAGGTTCAACCTCAAGGGTCCGCTGAACCCAAACGCCACACTCGCCACCCCATGTTCTCGTCTCCAGGCCTCCAGACGGGCCGAGGCTTGAGCGTCTCGCGAAACGAGCTCTCAGCACGCCCTGCCGACGACGTTTACGAAGAATGGCTCGACCGAGTCGCTGAGCCATCCACAGGTAGGCCTCAGCCGCCCTTCTCACAGATCAGCCCGCCTACGCTGGCAATGAAGCTCGGGCGCCAACCACCTCCTCAAGAAGGCGCCGCCCTAAGGCGCTGGGCCTCTGGCGGAAACCGCCCCAAGCGCCAGCTGGCAAGAGCAGAGCTGCAAGAAGTCCAACACCTGAAGCTGCCCGAGCCTCACTGCTCATCGTGACCACGCCCGCCCAAAGACGCCAAGACCTCGCTGTTCCCAAGCGGCGCATGGGGACCCGCAGACCAAGCTCTTCGTCACCCAAGGCCTCACGTGCTACAACAGTCGCCGGTTTTCACCACCGAAGCAGAGCATCGGCGGGTCTCAAGTTCAAGCGACCGCCTCGCCACGACGGCACGGCCGACCTCGCAGAGTTCCTCCACTTCACGAGTTGGGCATCGCCAACGGAGACGAAGGTCATGGCGAACTGGTTTCCTATGGCGGGCAGGGCCCGACTTAGCTCTTGAACCTGCTCTGTGCACGATCTTCTCTCGACGAGATGCGCACCCGCTTCATCGCCAACTTCAGTGGTATCATGACGCCACCCGCCGTGAGTGACATGCGCCAATCAAGAAACTGGGAAACCTTGCATAAGTACATCCAGCGCTCAACAACGCACGCCAAGATTCCTAAGGTGACCGAGGTGGCTATCATCTCAGCTTCTCCGACGGGCGTGAGCGACGCCAAGATGAAGGAGGAGTGCGATGCATGAAGACCTGGCACTTCCTTGAGCGTTCAACTTGGGACTAAGGCGCCAGTAGAGGAATGGCGCCTCCTCCTCGAGCTACCTTCCGCACTCCGTAAGAGAAGAAACCAAGGCCAAGGATGTGAAGCGCAAGGCTGCCGCTCCGTGCGTAACTGCAACCAGCGGGTAGAGATCAGCCCGAATCTTCCAAGGGCAGCCGGCATCGCGGTACCACGACCTCCACACCCACAACACCAACGAATGCCAAGAGCTCGAGCCGGCGAGAAGGAAGGACCGCCGACGCCCCAACCAGCAGCGACGGGCTACGCCGAGCAGGAGGAAGGAACGCAGACGCCTGGAAGATCAGGCCTCGCCAAGGGTGGCGGACCAACCTCGCAAGGATCGCTGGCAGACTCCGCCAGAGGAGGCCGAGGATCACCGCGAGGATCGCCTGCAAGGCAACGCAGGCCTCTCCACCGCCACCATAGCAAGGAGAAATGAGGACCACATCGACGAGGGGCTGGGCTTCAGAGCCATGTGCGATCGCCGATCCGGGCGGAGCTCAAGCCCCAGCTCTCAACGATCTTCGCCAGCCATCGCGAAATGCAGTCCTCCCTGTTCGAGGCCACACGCCTCGTGGTCGGCGGGCACCATCACGCTCATCAGCGGATCAGCTCCAAGGCGTGCCACACCGAGTCCTCCCGATGCTTTGTTCCCCAATCATCGCAACGTATAGTCACCAGACCTCATCGATGGCGGGCAGATCAACGCCCCGTCCGTGGAAACATTCAACAATCTCCAAGTGCCCTACAATCAGCTTCACCAACCAAGCCTTTCTCCAGAGTCACCGACGGCTCCACGGTCCCGATTGGACAGGTCCGCCCCACCTTCGGGCGCTGATAACCATCAAGACCGAGCTCATCGACTTCGACGTCACCACATTCGCCAGCAGAAACGCCATCCCGTACCCAGCCCGCTGTTCATGGTCGAACTCCACCACGGCAAACGCCTCAAGATGCCGGAAGTGGCGGAGTCATCATGGTGCCCTGCAAGAGAAAGACACGGTGCTCCTCGAACGAAGCCTTCAGCCGCATCACCGAAGACCCAGATCGGAAGTGGAGGCTCCGAGGCCGCCCCAAGAAGAAGAAGACATCGTCTGCCCGCCCTCAGAGGCAGCCCCTCAGGTCGGCCGCTCAGGGGAACCTTCCATTGCATAGGAAGCGCGCCCGCTCCTCTGTAGGGGCCTGGCCTCCCCGAGGGCCGCCACCGCCAAGGTCACGAGGGAGGCGCTTGGGCACCACTTGGAGGCGTAGCCAAGCACGCTTCTCAAGAAGGAGCAGGCAAGGAGGGCCAAACCCTTAGGAGTTTGTCCAAGGCCATTCAGAGCTACAGGAGTCAAGAGTCATGAGAGGCAGCCTCCGCCACTCGCTGGGCTCCCCATCCAGCGAGGATGGTGGCTGGTTCTGATCGACGCACGGCTCAACCGAGCCGCCTCAGAGCGCCTGCCCGCAAGTGGGGCTATGAAGGTCCACCCCACAGCCACGCTCAGATGCCTCATGGCTTGCCGAACGCGTGCCGCGCACAGCGCCCATGAGGGGCATCCCGAGGCTCAAGAGGTCGGCTCCAGCCTCGGCGGAGATGGGGATGGTCCGCGAGGAGCCACCAGCGCCCGAGCCTCCCGAGGCCCCGGCCGGGGCTCGTGAGGATCGGCCACTGCAGCCCACCGAGTCTACTACACCAACACCCCTTCGCAGCAACACTATCAGTGACATCTTTAAATTTCATTTCATGAGCGCCTGTGGTCAGATTCATTCCTGCAGCCGCGAGGGTCCGCCCCGCATGTATCCTTTGCTCGTGTTTTTAGCTTACTTTGTTGGGGCGCCTCAGCTGCATCATCCCCAAGTCGCCGTCACTCCAGCAGCGTGTACCCTTTTGCATTTATCTTCGCCATGCTCACCCATCATGCTTGTTACTTGGTGCCCGTCTCGGCACCTTTTCTCCCGGTGTCGGCAGCTTGCGCTAAAGTGGGGGGTACCGAGCATCGCGATGCAGGCCCTACCGCACTCCAGCCTCACCTGCCTTGTCCATGGCATCGCGACTGCATACCAACGACGGTTGAGACCAGCTCAAGGGCCGGACCCGAGGACGAGGTCTCGGCATCTAACCAAGCTTGCACATTAAAGGGGGTACCGAGCATCGCGACTGTGGCTCCTACCGCACTCCAGCCTCACCTGCCTTGTCCATGGCATCGCGACCGCATACCAAATGACGCCGAGACCAGCTCGAGGGCCGGACCCGAGGACGAGAGCACCGCATCTAACCAAAATTGCAGAACACACCCCAAGATAAGGCCCAAAGCGCAACCAGCCTTGGAGGTAGGGCCTCAGGAGTCTCAAGCCTGCTCACCGTGCCCACATGTCGTATGGGCAGACACGCCTGGCTCTCCCGAGGGAGCCCTCCCACGCACTAGTGGAAGCACCATGTCGCTAGACGACAAGGCCAGGAGAGGCTATGCCCATACACACTAAGCGCTTATGTTAGGTGTCGTGATAAACAATCGAGGGTGGCCTCGGCCGCATCACCTCAGGAGCCCGAGCTCAAGGTTCAGCCTCATCGCAACGCCTCCCTCGGGAGTGTTGCTGGTCAAGACGGGCTGCGCCTGGTCACACCTGCACGCACGCCACCCACCAGCCCGAAGTGCAACTAATCCCGGTGGTTTGGTAATTAATAACAACATATATATCATTGAACTAATAGTTACTTGAGAATCATTTCAGAGAGTTCAAAGGATATGGGTATGGCAAGGATCAAGAAGTGGACCTCAAAATGCTAAGGCAAGCATTGGCAAAAGCTCAAGACTCCATTTTTGGTTTAGTGATCCAAGATCACATTGAGTCCATAGGAAAAGCCAATACTATTAAAAGGGATGAGGTTATGATGATGATCCGTCGTCAAGTGCTTAGTGATACATCTCCTAAACTATCAGCAACTTTCACCGCCATAGACACTCATAAGTAGTCTCGTCCCACCGATATTCCAAACTCACCACACCGAGATGAACCACCTCAACCATAAGCCAAACCCTAGTAAACTCGGATTTTCCGACTCAACTCGGTCTCACCGAAACATGAGTCGCTAAAGCTTCAGAATCTTCATCATCAAATCGTGTCACCGAGATGATGAAGTCGGTCCCACCGAACCGCATGCTCTTGTCAATTGCACTAATCGGACTAACCGAGATTGTATATTCGTCCCACTCAAAAATCCTAACGCTCACATTATTTGAACCATCGGTCTCACCGAGTTGTCCACTTCCGGGTCTCACCGAGATTGCTCAAATGTGTGTAACGGTTGATTTTGTGTGGAGGCTATTTATACCCCTCCACCCCTCTTCATTCGTGGAGAGAGCCATCGTAAAGAACTACCACTCCTACCTTACATTTCTCGAGAAGAGAACTACTCACCCTTGTGTTGAGACAAGTTGCTCCACTCCCACCATGTGAAGCTTGATCTCTAGCCTTCCTAGTTGCTTTCCACTCAATCCTTTCTTCCACCACAGCCAAATCAAAGGAGGAGAGTTGAGTGTTGGGGAGATTATCATTGAAGCACAAGAGCAAGGAGTTCATCACCATCTACAACATCTATTACCTTGGAGGGTGGTGCCTCCTAGATTGGATAGGTGTCGCTTGGGAGCCTCCAGCCGAGATGTGGAGTTGAACCAAGAAGTTTGTAAGGGCAAGGAGATCGCCTACTGTGAAGATCTACCCTTAGTAAGGCTAGCTCCGTGGCGAGGAGGCTATGATGGAATAGACAAGGTTGCTTCTTCGGACCCTTCAGGTGGAGCCTCCGTGGACTCAAGGCAGCCAAGCACCTCCGTGGGTTGAGGTCTCCATCAACGTGGAAGTACGATAGCACCACCTATCGGAACCACGAGAAAATCACCGCCTCCAAAATTAAGCGCTTTCTTCTCCACCTCTCTTTACTACATGTGCAATTTACTTTCCGCTGCCTATACTCTAGAATTGCATGTGTAGGGTGATGCTTGACTTGATCATAATTGTGAATCATCGCAAAAACTGTTCTTTTGTCAAAAGGCAGAATTTTTATATTGACAAGTAGTCTAATCACCCCCTCTAGACATACTTTGATCCTACAAGTGGTATCGTAGCTTTGGTCTCCATTGTATTGGTTTCATTGCATTGACTCCATAAGCTTGGTTTCACAACCTAGAGAGTATGGCGCCTAGTGAGGATAATTTTCAGAGAGGTCCTTACTTTGATGGTACAAATTTTGCTAGTTGAAGCATAAAATGAAAATGCATATTCTTGGTCATAACCCAGCCAAGATGGGGCATTATTTGTGTTGGTATGCAAGGTGAATTCTTCGAGGAAGGAAAGTTCCGGATCGCAAGCTACACCGAAGAATTATGGATGTTACAAAACAATGCTCAAGCTTGTGACATTCTCTTCAATGCCTTGTGTCCCGAGGAGTTCAACAAAATCAGCCGTCTTGAGAATGCAATTGGTTGAAATGCACGAAGGTACCGAGTCCGTGAAGGAATCAGAGCTAGATATTCTTCAGGGTCAACTTGACAAGTTCAAGATGAAGGATGGTGAAGGAGTCGCTGAATGTACTCTAGGCTTGCTCTCATTACAAATGAGATTGCCGCTTAGGAAGCTTAAGAAATGACCAACCGATTCATCATCAAGAAGATTCTCGTGAGCTTTGATGGAAAGTATGACACCGCGTGCACTTTTATCCAAATGATGCCAAACTACAAGACTCTCAAGCCAACCAAGTCATTGGAAGAATTGTTGCTCATGAGATGACACTTAAGGATAAGGAAGAGCTTCACAACAAGTCAAGTGGTGCTTACAAAGCTACAAGTGATGCTCCCACAACCTCAAGTGACAAGTTAGTTTCCAATGAAGAGATAAGCCTAATGGTCAAGAACTTCAACAAATTCTACAAGAATAGAGGCAAAGAGAGAAGCTCAAAGTCTAGATCATATGATGAAAAGAGATCTTCTAGTCGTGATCGAATCGCATAATTGTGGGAAGACCCGACACTACTCAAATGAGTGTACGGCCCCACAAGAGAACAGAAGAATTTCCAAGAAAAGGAAGCTCAAGAGATGAGTCACCTCGAAAGAGAGAAGGAGCAGAGATGATCGTTATGAACGTAAGACCCTCTCTTGAGAAGCAAGGATTCTGAGAGGAAAGACAAGTCATCAAGGAGCTACACAAGAAGAAAACATCAAGGTCATGTAGGTGAATGGGTCTCCGCCCTGGACCGACAATCAATCCAAGGAAGCTATCATCCGACCCGACTAACACCAAGATGAAGGTGTTGCCGGTCTTGCTCTCAGATCCTCCAACTCCAACTCCTACGACTTATTTGATTCACCAAATGAGGGAATTGAAGATGCTTCATGGCTAAAGGCCCCAAGGTATCACACCCTGAATTCTTTGACTTCAATAGTGATGAGGATGACTTGCTTGGTGAAGATGAGCTCTTGCATGATAAATCCAAAGGAGCCTAGTAACGATGAACATGCTAGTAGTCTTTATAGTCGAGAAGAGTCGAATGACAATGCTATGAAGGAGATTGAGCGCCTAACTAAAGAACTAAACACTCTTAAGTTAGCTCATGAAACAACTCAAGAAGATCATAGAGAGCTCCTAAGATCTCATGAGAAGCTACGCTTCGAGAAGCTCACTCTAGAGCAAGAACATGAGTTTCTAAAAGCAATCAATGACGATCTTCGAAAGAAGAGTTCTTCATATCTTGCCAAACGACTTCTCTTGTCTAATTTCTTGCCACCCATTAAGACTAAGCATGACAAGCATAAGAAAATTCTTCCTCTAGCAAGTAATAATAACCATGCTAAATCCAATGTTGTTGCTTCTAGTAGTTCTCTTGATTCCACTAACAATGTTTCCGCCAAGTTACACTTGAGCAAGAGAATAGTTTATTGAAAGGATCATAGAGAAAGGTGTCTACAAGAGCCTTGCCGAAGCAAGAACTTTGAGGAAATTGTTCGCAAGAAAGGAAGGCACCGAAGAGTCAAGGAATTGGTTTTGAGCGAAAGTTCAACGCCAAGGCATTGGAGGAAGAAGGTCAATATCCTACTCCACAGCTTTGTTCCTCAAAGGAGAAGTATGATCCTATTTCTTCCAAGGTGGAACAAGCTCAAGATGACCTTCCACCACAAGACCACAAGCTAAAAGGCAAGGACAAGCTTCAAGAGGAGATTGATGCATTTGTGAAGCACCCTGCCATGGTCAAGTGGGTTCCCAAGGAAACATCAAGTTCTACTTCATCAAGCTCAACTACAACCCCAAGGATTCCCATCAAGATGATGTGGATCCCAAGAAGAAGAACTAGAAAGTTCTTGAGGGTGACTCCACCAACATACTTCACTCACATTCATTTTGGCAAAACTTGTGCAATCAACTTCCACATTGTGCACTAGTTCATGGAGTCACAAACCCTCTTGTTGGTAAGTCAAGGACAAGGTAATCATTGCTTTCATGGACATCATCTATTGTGAACTTCAATCTATGTCCATGGATATCCTTGTTTGTTCCTTTAGGGACTAACCCATGTAGGTATTGAAAGTGCCCGAATCCAAAGGATAGCTCCCAACCTTGATGATCTCCATCAACATTGAGCATCCACATCTTCAACATCTACATGAAGTCTTCTACGACAACCCAAGGTTAGTTTGACCCTTTAAAAGGGTTCTCACATCTAGGGGAGCTTGTTTAAAAATTGAGCTAAAGATCTTCAAATGATGTGAACACATCAATGCTTTTATGTAAAAGTGGTAACCCCACTTGTGCTTAAACGATGAGTATGACCTATTATCAAATGTTCTCATTTGGCTCCTAAGTCAATATATTCATATAAAGATGACCTAGTCATCAAATAAATTGTGTGTTAGTTGCTAGAGTTTTGTTGTGCATGTTTGACACATATTTCATTTGCTATCTTATTGTGTGAGCATGTTGGATGCACGATTTTATCCATTCGAGGACATCCATTTGTTGTTTTGGTCTTTTTGAGTTTTCTGACCAAATGGATGGACAAGAATGCCTAAGTACCTCCCCTAGCTATCTATGCTTTCTTGTCTCAAATTCTATTCATGCTTACATCACAAATTTTGAACAAGTCATTTTCGGACATCTTGGGTGAGGAGCACTTGAGCCACCGATCCGTCAATGGGCTAATTTCAAAACCTTCTAATTGATTTCGCCGACTAACTCACTCAAACTCTGGCGAACCGAAAGCATTTAGATCGATCTAGGTTTTCATCTCTGTGAAACCGAAGTTGTGATTTTCGCGGATCAAGTGCATAATCGCTTAGCAGCTATATCATATCTTGCCACCGAAGTTTTACAACTCGGGTCCCACCAACATGGAGGGTATATATTCCGAGGGTCGCTGTTGATTCCTCCTTCAAACGCTTTCGCCCCACACCCTTTGCCGCTTGCCTTTGGTCTCCGGATCGCCGCCGCTGCGTCAAGGCTACCGCCGCAGTCTCCGTCGCCAACGGCCATCTTCTCGCCATTGCCAGCTGAGAGAAAAACTCCACCAAGTTAGGTGAGTTTTGATCCCACTCGTGTTCCCATCTCCGATTCAATGCACGCTTGATTGCCTAGTATCGCGTGCCACGATTGAAATTCTCCTGCACACTAGATTGGTTCGCTTGAACTAGATTCGAGTAAAAGTTTTAGGGTTAGGTTTCATGAAATAATCTCCGGTGAGACCGATTTTATATTTCTAGATGACCGATTTGGCTCTATAATATTATCAGCATCAGCATCTTTCTGGTCCAACCGAAGTTGTGCAAAATCGGTGAAACCAAATGAAGATCCTGTGGAAACCCTAGTGTTTTGGCAGATTCAAACCCACTTCGTCAAACCGAAGTGGTGTGCCAAGTCTCTGTTTAACACTCTTCGATTCAACCAACCTTAAACTCGGTCCTCACCAAATGTCTTCTCGTGAAAACTTAATACTAGAATTTGAACTTATTTTTTTGCAAAAACTTCAGATTTTGTGATGACTCTTCTCTCTCGCTTACACCTTATCTATTCAAAGTTGTCGCCAGCGCCGACATGCCAAAGGATAAAGTGAGAACGGGTCGAGACACCCATTGCGATATTCCAGAGGCGTGCACTAGTCCCCGATCCTAGTAGCTCATCCGATGATGGTGAGAGAGTAGACCAAGTGGCATGCCTCCCAGCCACCAAGAGCTAGAAAGAAGAGGAATTGATGATGAGGATTCAGATTTTGTTGTTGAGAAAGAGGTGACCTCAAAGCCTAAAGGAAGGTTGTTGCCAAAGAGCAACAAGATCAACAACAATCTAAGAAGGGCACCAGCAAAGTCAAGGTAGCCAACTGCTAAGCAAGAAGCTGAATTTGGGAGAGGTAGCTGCAAGCAAAGTGAAGAAAACCACCAAGAGAAAGAGGATAGTGCATGATGCAGCAAGAGAGGATGAGGATGAGGAAGCACCCCAGCCCTCCTCCTCGAAGTCAAGCTCATGGTGATGCCATTGGCTCGGAGCCACATCAAAGCCCAAGAAATGTTCCAAACTAAGGCAGCTCCAAAGAAAGCCTCACGCCAAGCTTCCAAGAGGACCGCCGTAAACATTCCGTCTTCAAATATTCAACAAGAATGATGATGTGCCACCAAATGAGTCTCGACGATGAAGGACCAGTTTTGCTGAAACTCGCCCAAAAACGCCACTCCATAATGATGCTCATCCTCAAGCCGAGGATATGAAGGCAAGGAAAGATAAAGGTCTCAAAGCTATGGAGACAAATCGGACCCATATGTCCGGAGGAGAAGAACCGGCCGAGATCCCAGATTTCACACCCGAGAGCAAAGAGACTTCTATGAGACCTGCTGATGGACAAGAAGCCCATAGTCAGCAGATACCGTATATGTTGATCGGAAGTACATTGACAAAGCCAGTTAGAGATTTCTTTCCACATGTGCATGAAAGTTTCACCGCATGTGGAGTTGCAGATTTTGTAGGTCGAAATCACCGCTTGGAACGATGAGATGATAATGCAATTTTATGCCACAAATTTACTTCTACCCCGATGGAAAGATTATGTGGATGATCAAGGTCAAAGGTTTTCTTCTTCTGGCTGAAGAATGGGCAGAAATTCTGAATGCTCCAAGGCAACGAGAAGATGATATTGATGTATATGGGATTCCAAAGAAGAATCATGAATCCATGAAAAACATGTACAAAGAGATTCCAGCAGAGGATTTGGGAATTGAAGCTCGTCCATCTACCCATCTCTGCAAAGCTTACCTACCACTAATACTCATTTTGAGGCATACCTGATGCCCAAACTGAGATGATCGTGATGATCGAGGATACTCTATCAACATGCTGCACATACTTGATGAGAGAGCACCTTTCAAGGTGATGGACTTGATGGTAGAGACCATTAAGAGGGACCTGCAATGACCGTAAAAGGTCATGTGGATTTGCCCTACAGATTCAGATGCTTATCAATGCCAAGTTTGGCACGGCACATTCTTGTTGGATAGAGAACATTTACCGCAGCAGCAGAGCATGAAGACAATGTTGTTGTGATGGATGAGGAGGATCCGACATCCTCGTTGAAGGTCAAGCCAAGATCGCAAATGCTAAGAAAAGCCAAAGTCGACAAGGAAGCAGCAGAAGCAGTTGAATAACAGCCTAAACCAAAGAGTTTTGAGAGCAAATTCTTGAAGCTACTCAAAGGATTGAACAACGCCTGCCAGCATTGGACAGCCTCAGAGGAAGCTTAGAGAGGGATTGTTGATTTACAAGATCTACGCCCGACGTGAAGTCGATCAAGTACATAGGACCCGCCAACAAGCTCGAGTGCGATATTGAGGAAGCTAAAGCAGACAAGGCACAGCTTATGCGTGAGTTGCAGATGACTTAGTCCAGATTCTCACAGACAGATCGCTTCCGGTTCCCAAAGGATCCCGATCAGTCGCTATTCCAAAGGATCGACACTCGTGACTACAGCTTCAAAGACTTCGTACAAGCTGCAATAGCTAGCTGTTCTACTCCAGCCCAGCTCCAAAGGTTCACTCCTCCAAAGACAGCACATCGCCAGTAAGTCTTCGCCGACATGCCGGTGCTATATCCACTCCGGGACATCAACCTGTCATTGGTGAGCCGCCAAATAGAGTCCACAAAGGACGCTTAGCTCTATGCTTTTTGAACTTTTGGTAACTTGTTGCCAAAGGGGAGAAATTGTATAGATCATTAGGGCTTTCGAGAGAGAGTGCTCATTGCTTTTGCACTTCCTTTTGTTTCTTTTCATTTTTTTTAAGCGTTTCTTTTGAGATACTTTTGTTTTCGAGACATTCAAAGGTGTTTGATACTTCGCTTGATTCTACCTTAATGAGTGCTTGGTCGATTATGCTTAATGTGTGCTTAATGCTTATCATATGCCATTCCTATCTCAGATGACCATTTACTCATGTCTTGGTGATTGGGTGCATGATGTTCATTCTTATCATTTTGTGCGCTTCCACCAAGATGTATGTGACATGGAAGAGTGACCCATGATCCTAATCGACAGCATTTGCATTCAAACGCAAATCTTAAATAATGCACAAATTTAGGGGAGCTCTTGCTTATCACATACTTCTCAAAGCTTATTTATATTATTCATTGATTATATCCTTTGTCGGTTTGATCTATATGTTGTCATCAATTACCAAAAGGGGAGATTGAAAGTGCAACTAATCCCGGTGGTTTTGGTAATTAATAACAACATATATATCATTGAACTAATAGTTACTTGAGAATCATTTCGAGAGTTCAAGGATATGGGTATGGCAAGGATCAAGAAGTGGACCCCCAAAATGCTAAGGCAAGCATTGGCAAAAGCTCAAGACTCCATTTTTGGTTTAGTGATCCAAGATCACATTGAGTCCATAGGAAAAGCCAATACTATTAAAAGGGATGAGGTTATGATGATGATCCGTCGCTCAAGTGCTTAGTGATACATCTCCTAAACTATCAAGAACTTTCACCGCCATATACACTCATAAGTAGTCTCGGTCCCACCGATATTCCAAACTCACCACACCGAGATGAACCACCTCACCATAAGCCAAACCCTAGTAAACTCGGATTTTCCGATTCAACTCGGTCTCACCGAACATGAGTTGCCAAGTTCAGAATCTTCGTCATCAAATCGGTGTCACCGAGATGATGAAGTCGGTCCCACCAAACCGCATGCTCTTGTCATTGCACAATCGGACTAACCGAGATTGTATATTCGGTCCCACGAAATCCAACGCTCACATTATTTGAACCATCGGTCT
>JAHHZJ010009838.1:0-12926 GCA_021437245.1 Aegilops speltoides
CAGCTTTGGGCTTCTTCGTGGGAGTGACAACTTGCTTGTCTTTCCACTTGAAGTTCCCTTTCTTTCCTTTGCCCTTTTCTTGAAACTAGTGATCTTGTCAACCATCAACATTTGATGCTCTTTCTTGATTTGTAGCCGTCGATTTCAACATCACGAAGAGCTCGGAATCGTTTTCGTCATCCCTTGCATACTATAGTTCATCACGAAGTTCTAGTAACTTAGTGATGGTGACTAGAAAATTACATCAATCACTATCTTATCTGGAAGATTAACTCCCACTTGATTCAAGCGATTAAAGTACCCAGACAATCTGAGCACATGCTCACTAGTTGAGCGATTCTCCTCCATCTTTTAGCTATAGAACTTGTTAGAGACTTCATATCTCTCAACTCGGGTATTTGCTTGAAATATTAACTTCAATACCTGGAACATCTTATATGGTCCATGGCGTTCAAAACGTCTTTGAAGTCCGATTCTAAGCTGTTAAGCATGTTGCACTAAACTATCAAGTAGTTATCATATTGAGCTAGCTAGATGTTCATAACATTTGCATCTGCTCCTGCAATAGATACGTCACCTAGCGGTGCATCAAGGACATAATTCTTCTATGCAGCAATAAGGATAAACCTCGGATCACGGATCCAATCCGCATCATTGCTACTAACATTTTTCAACACAATTTTCTCTAGGAACATATCAAAATAAACATATGAAAGCAACAACGCTGAGCTATTGATCTACAACATAATTTGCAAAATACTACGGTACTAAGTTCATGATAAATTTAAGTTCAATTAATCATATTACTTAGAACTCCCACTTAGGCAGACATCTCTCTAGTCATCTAAGTGATTCGTGATCCAAATCAACTAAACCATGTCCGATCATCCGTGAGATGGAGTAGTTTCAATGGTGAACATCACTATGTTGGTCATATCTACTATATGATTCACGTTCGACCTTTCGGTCTCCGTGTTACGAGGCCATATCTGTATATGCTAGGCTCGTCAAGTTTAACTTGAGTATTCCGTGTGCAACTGTTTTGCACCCATTGTATTTGAGCGTAGAGCCTATCACACCCGATCATCACGTGGTGTCTCGTACGAAGAACTTTCATAGCAGGTGCATACTCGGGAGAACACTTCTTGATAATTAGTGAGAGATCATCTTAAAATGCTACGTCGATCAAAAAGCAGAATAAGATGTATAGATTAACATCATATGCAATCAAAATATGTGACATAATATGGCCATGATCATCTTAGCCTTTGATCTCCATCTCCAAAAATCTTGTCATGATCTCTATAAATCACGCACGACACCATGATCTTCATCATCTTGATCTATATCATAATGTCGTCACATAGTAAATCTCGCCAACTATTGCTCTTGCAACTATTGCTATCGCATAGCGATAAAGTAAAACAATTATTTGGCACTTGCATCTTATGCAACAAAGAGACAACCATAGGGCTTGACGATTCTGATAACTTCAACAAAACATGATCATCTCATATAACAACTTATATCTCATCACGTCTTGACCATATCACATCACAACATGCCTCGCAAAAACAAGTTAGACATCCTCTACTTTGTTGTTGCAAGTTTTCGATGGCTCTACTGGTGAGCAAGAACCGTTCTTACCTCGCATCAAAACCACAGCGATAGTTCGTCAAGTTGGTGCTATTTTAACCTTCAAGGACGGGCGTAGCCATACTCGATTCAACTAAAGTTGGAGAAGCAGACACGCTAGTCAACTGTGTGCAAAGCATGGCGGTAAAACCACTCTCGCGTAAGCGTCATTAATGTCGGTGCAGGCGCTTCATCCAACAATACCGCTGAACCAAAGTATGACATCTTTGGTAAGTAGTATGACTTTATAGCCCACAACTCACTTGTGTTCTACTCATGCATATAACATCCGCATAAAACCTAGGCATCTGATACCCTTTGTTGGGGAATGTAGTAATTTCAAAAATTTCCTCGCTCGCAAGATCATGGTGATGGCATAGCGCAGAGGAGAGTGTTGTCCACGTCCCTCATAGGTAATTCGGAGCGTTCAACTAAGTTGATGCGATCGTGCGTCTTCACGATCCGACCAATCCAAGCACGAGCGTCAGGCACCTCGAGTTCAGCTGCGTTCAGCTCGATGGCGATCTCGGACTCCGATCCAGCAAAGCTCGGAGATGAGTTCCGTCGATCTGACGGTGTGGTGGCAGTGATGATGTTCTACGGTGCGAGGCCTGCCTAAACTCCTGCACGATTGACGAGGTGGAATATGGTGGAGGAGGGCTCGCACCGGCTAGGCGATCCGTAGATCAACTTGTGTGTCTATGGGTGCCTCTCCGTATATAAAGGAGGGGGAGGAGGGAGGGCCGCCTCTATGGCGCCCTAGGGAGTCCTACTCCCGGGAGTAGGATTCCCCCTCTAATCCAACTAGAGTCCTTCCAAGTAGTAGGAGTAGGAGACAGAGGGAAGAGAGGAAGAGAAGGAGGCGCCCCTCCTTAGTCAATTCGGACTAGTCATATGGGGGCAGGACCTTCTCCCTCTCCCTAAAGCCCAAAAAGGCCCATATACTTCTTCCCCGTATTCCCGTAACTCCGGTACTCCAAAAATACGAATCACTCGAAACCTTTCCGAACTCCGAATATAGTCGTTCAATATATCGATCTTTACGTCTCGACCATTTGAGACTCCTCGTCATGTCCCGATCTCATCCAGGACACGAACTCCTTCGGTACATCAAAACTCATAAACTCATAATATAAGCATGCAGAAACCTTAAGCGTGCGGATCCTACGGGTTCGATAACTATATGAACATGACCTAGAACTATTCTCGGTCAATAACCAATAGCGGAACACTGGATGCCCATATTGGCTCCTACATATTCTCGAAGATCTTTATCGGTCAACCGCATAACAACATCGTTGTTCCCTTTGTCATCGGTATGTTACTTGCGAGATTCGATCGTCGGTATCAATACCTAGTTCAATCTCGTTACCGGCAAGTCTCTTTACTCGATTCGATAATGCATCATTCCGTAACTAACTCATTAGTCACATTGCTTGCAAGGCTTATAGTGATGTGCATTACGAGAGGGCCCAAAGATACCTTCTCAGGCAATCGGAGTGACAAAACCTAATCTCAAATCGCCAACCCAACATGTACCTTTGGAGACACCTTAGTACTCCTTTATAATCACCCGATTCGTTGTGGCGTTTGGTAGCACCAAAGTGTTCCATCGTAGCGGTGTTGCATAATCTCATAGTTATAGGAACATGTATAAGTCATGAAGAAAGCAATAGCAATATACTAAGCGATCAAGTGCTAGGCTAACGGAATGGGTCATGTCAATCACATCATTCTCCTAATGATGTGATCCCATTAATCAAATGACAACTCTTTTTTCCATGGCTAGAAACATAACCATCTTTGATAAGCAGAGCTAGTCAAGTAGAGGCATACTAGTGACACTATGTTTGTCTATGTATTCACACATGTATTATGTTTCGGTTAATACAATTCTAGCATGAATAATAAAACTTTATCATGAAATAAGGAAATAAATAATAAATTTATTATTGCCTCTAGGGCATATTTCCTTCACCAACTATAATAGCAAAGCTCGCGATACATCAAGATCGTGCCACCTCAAGAACACGAGAGAGAGAGATCAAACACATAGCTCTTGGTACATACCCTCAGCCCTGAGGAGAACTACTCCCTCCTCGTCATGGAGAGCAAGAGATGATGAACATGGCTGTCGGTGTCAAAACCAGTGGATCTCGGGTAGGGGTCTGAGCTGTGCGTCTAGGCGGATGGTAACGAGACAAGGGACACGATGTTTTACCCAGTTCGGGCCCTCTTGATGGAGGTAAACCCTACGTCTGCTTGATTAATATTGATGATATGGGTAGTACAAGAGTGGATCTACCACGAGATCAAGGAGGCTAAACCCTAGAAGCTAGCCTATGGTATGATTGTTGTAATGTATGTTGTGTCCTCAGAGACTAAAGCCCTCCGGTTTATATAGACCTTTGGAGAGGGCTAGTGAGGAGTCTGGACTAGGGGTGTCGAGGACAGCGGGACTATCAATATCCGTCGGACTCCCATACTACGAAATAGAAGATTGGAGACTCGGCTCGTGTAGGAAGGTACCTTCCTTGGCGTGGAAGGCAAGCTTGCAATACTGGATATGTAGATCTCCTACCATTGTAACCGACTACTGTGTAACCCTAGCCTCTCGGTGTCTATATAACCGGAGGGCCTTGAATCCATAGGGCGAACATTACATCTCAACAATCATACCATAGGCTAGCTTCTAGGGTTTAGCCTCCTTGATCTCTTGGTAGATCTACTCTTGTACTACCCATATCATCAATATTAATAAGCGGGGCGTGAGGTACCCATGAAGGCGAACATCAGTTCCTCGATTGACCATCCGCCTACCGTGACCGATTAGTTTTGAATCTTTCATTGAGAGTTCCTGCGTATGCGTCCCGATAGGCTCGATGGCATCTTCAACCATCAGCGCTGTCGGGGTGAGATTTTCTCCCGGACAGATCTTCATATTCGGCGGCTTTGCAGCTGCGGGTCAATTCTCTTGGCCATCTGGGCAGGATCGGCTCGCCCTGGCCGTCAGTCGGTCGGAGCTTGAACTTCACGGCCGATGACCACGGAGACTTGATCTTGACGGACTCGAGCGCGCAAAGCGCCGCCTGTGGCGATGGGCATGATCTAGCTCTGCGCCGGACGGTGCTTTGGTGGCCCTTTTCGGATCCGCTCAGGCCACTGGCCGGGCCGATTGCCCATGCCAAGGGCGGCGGATAGATGCCAACAGGGGCCGGCATCCGCAGCGATGGGCGAATACCAATCTTGTCCCTGCGAACTTCGTGATCGGCGCGGACTCCTCGCCGGACTCCGAGCCTCCGCGCCCTGCCAATTAAACGGATTAGGCGCGGTTATGGAATTCACCGCCGCGGACATCTTCCGGCACTTTTCGCCTTTTGGCGATATCCACGAATCTCTGAAGCATCTTTCGCTACTCGGAGAATCTGGCGGACTATGGCGGGGCGGTTGGAGATTCGGATGCGAAGAAATTGAGCCCACCCACCACCACTTTATAGCCCTTGTCGAAGATTTAACCGACATGCTAGACCTCGACTCCGGCGACGCCGGCGCTATGGGCGGCGATGCGGAGGCGAACGAGACCGCGCCGCGAATCTTTGGAAAACCACCTCGTCATCTGCGTCTACAGTGGATACCCCAAAGAGAAGGGATGGCGAAAAGCAGCGGAGAAGATTCTCTAAAAGCGGTCAAAGCGCCGGCGTCGGTGACACCGCTCTAAATCCAGCCACAACAAGAATATAGATCGACACGAAATAACAATACCGGAGAGTGCGAAGACAACCCCCTCGGCACTACTCGGCGCGGAGGATGCAGAACCAAGCCCTCACGAAAGGCGGCGGAAGAAAAGGTTGAGATCAAATCTATATACCTCCCTTGAAAGCGAAACAAGCCTCGGTGGCAGCGAATTAAATCGGCGCCGAGACCCCGTCGAACAAGAGCCTTTTAAGCACAGGCTCATCGCTTCTGACAAGCACGAAGAAGGAAGCGGAAGCTCAAAACAGCGGAAGGCAGCGCTCCGGACAAGATGGAGCAAAGTACTCAAAACCGCAGATAAATCGCAGACCACCAATCGAAGAGCTACCGAAGGCAAGCTGCTTCACGAATTCGACGAGGAGGCCATAGAGTGTAAGCGCCTCGATGCGGCTATATCTCCCGTGTCGAAGCACGACTTAGAGGCATAACCGCATTGAAAGCAATGTCATAAGTGAGGTAATCTTACGCACAATCCATGTAATACATAAGGAAAGAGATACATAGTTGGCTTACAATCGCCACTTCACACAATTACATGAATAAAACATTACATCATCTGAGATACAAACAAGGTCCGACTACGGAACCAAAATAAAGAAGAACCCCAAATCGACAAAGGTCCTCGATCGACCCCAAGCTGGGCTCCACTCTTGATCAACTAGAGCGAAACAACACAAAGGGCAAGATCTTCATCGAGCTCCTCCTTGAGCTTAGTTGCAACACACCTTTCGATAACATAGGCACACCAAACTGGTTTTGGAAGTATCTGGTGAGCCACGGGGACTCACAATCTCGCACCGCGAGATCAAAACTATTAAGCTTATGGGAAAGGTAGGCATGAGGTGGAGCTGCAGCAAGCGACTAGCATATATGGTGGCTAACATGCATAAATGAGGCGAGAAGAAAGGCAAAGCACGGTCGATAAAAGTATGATCAAGAAGTGATCCTATAGCATCCTCGTCAAGCATAACTCCAACACGTGTTCACTTCCCGGACTCCGCGGAAAGAGACCATCACGGTTACACACTTTCGGTTGATGTATTTTAATTAAGGTCAACTTCGGTCTTCTACAACGGGCGTTAACAAATTCCCATCGCCACATAACGCGGGCACGGCTTTGAAAGTTCAAATCCCTGCGGGTGTCCCAACTTAGCCCATGACAAGCTCTCACGGTCAGCGGAGGAATAGACCTCCACCAAGACACTCCGATCGAGACTCGGTATCGGTACAACAAGACATTTCGACGGGTAAAACTAAACCAGCAACACGCCCGAATGTGCCGACAAATCCCGATAGGAGCTGCACATATCTCTTTCTCGGGGCACACTCGAGATGAGTCTAGCTACGAGTAAAACCAACCCTCAAGTTTCCCGAGGTGGCCCTAGTGTAGCTCGGTTCGGATAACACTCGGGAGACGGCCGGGGGTTAAAATAAAGATGACCCTTGAGTCTGCAGGAACCAAGGAAAGAAAAGGCTAGGTGAGTGAATGGTAAAACCAATGTTGGGCATTCTTTGGAGAAGCTTTACTTAAAGCGAACTGTCAAGGGTTCCCATTATAGCCCAAGTGTAAGGGCAAAATCCGGGAACATAACACCGATATAGCGGAAACTAGAGCGGCAAAGTGGAACAAAACACCGGGCATAAGGCGAGCCTTCCACCCTTTACCAAGTATATAGATGCATTAATTAAATAAGATATATTGTGATATCCCAACAAGTAAACATGTTCCAACAAGGAACAACATCTTCATGTTCAACAAGGAACAAACTTCAATCTTCACGCAACTAACAACGCTATAAGAGGGCTGAGCAAAGCGGTAACATAGCCAACAACGGTTTGCTAGGAATGGTGTCAAGGTTAGGGGTTCATGGCAATTTGGGAGGCTAACAAGCAAATGGTAGGCATCGTGGCATTGGCATAGCAAAAGCGAGCAAACTAGCATAGCAAAGATAGTAGTGATTTCGAGGTATGATCATCTTGCGAGATCCCTAAGGAAGAAGAAGCGAGTCAAGAAGAAGACAAGCGGGCGTAGTCAAGCGAATCCTCACAACTCGGAGCAAGCAGAAGCTAACGAGAAAGCAAACCGGAAAGAAGCAAACAACATAGTAAACAACCATCACATAAACATGGCATGATGCACAACCAAGGATGATGCATGTCGGTTTAATGAAACATGGGATGGCAATATGCACAAACAACACTACAAGTTAAGTGGAGCTCAATATGCAACAAGTTGCATATTGGCAAACCACATAATTATTTAGTTCTCTCGGTTATGAACAAGACACGATTAAATGTTGGTTAACATGGCAAGAGGTGAAGCATAATAAAAACTATACCATCTAAACAATTTAAATGGGGCGGATATAAAAACAACAAATCCGATAAATCCCCATATGCATTTAGCAATTTAAAGCAACAACAATTTTAAACATTTTAATTGTTGTTATCATGATCTGGATGACATATGCAAGTTTATGCAATCTTTATGAAAGCGTTGACAAGAGCATGTTATGAAGCATTTATGCGCCATGGCGGAACAAAAAGGTGCCGCGGCGAAGCGAAAAAGGTGCCACGGCGAAATCGAAAAGGGTGCCCGCGGCGAAAGCGGAAATGGTGCCCGGCAACATTCCGGTGATCCGACAACTCCTCGAGATGTCGGTGCAAAAAAAGTATGGGTGGCGTGTGATGCAAAAGATGGTGGGGTGATCCGGATACGGGTTCCCGGAGACGATGGCATGGCAAAGAGGCGTCGCAAGGACAATTCGACCACGGTGGAAAACTTGAGCATCTCATACAACCAAGCATGCATTCGTTCCAGGCGTCGTCTCGGTGGTATACCTTTGAAGCGTGCGTGCATTTCCGGAGCGGGTCGAGTTCCGTGAGAGAAGTAGATGTTCTCGCGATGTAGTGGAAGTAGTGGAAGTAGTGGTACCGGTATGTGCAGATAGACATTGTGGCGATGGTAGTTGTACCGTTTTGTAGATGTTGGATCGGCGGTGTCGTTCACATTCACGTTACGGGTCTTTGGCGACGGTCGGCGTACATGGTTGAGTGGGACTTGCATCTTGGACTTGGCGGATCCGAGGGCTTCGCGTCGTGGTACTTGGTGCATCGTCGGGTACTTGGTCCTATCTTGGCGTCCGTAGATGTACGCAATTGTAGTGGTACTTGGCGGTTTCGTGAAGACGAACTTGCGATCGGGGCAGAGTTACTTGCGAGGCATAGGACCTGCGGTAGCGGTGGAATCGGCGATCCGAGTGAGGCGGTTCCTGACGAGAACTCAGCGATGGCGCTCTTTCGTCAGCCAAGCAGGCGAGGCCGTCTGCTTGTCTGGCGAAGTAGAGGCGGCGGTGCTCGTCTCGAGCGCGAGGAACTTGGTGCGGCGGCCCGAGCGATGTAGGCGTGGCGGCGAGTCTAGGAAGGCGAGGTAGGGCGGCGGTGGCGGCCATGGAGCTCTGCTCCTGGAGTGGCGATGAGCAGGCGGCGAGGGAGGCCGAGGGGCGAGGGCGAGGCGTGGCGGCGAGGCGAGGCGTGGCACGTGGCTGCAGCCGGCGAGCGAGCACCAGCAGCGCGGTGCGGAGAACAGGCAGCGGCCATGTCGAGCGAGGCGTCGGTGGGAGAGGCGGGCAGGCGCCATGGGCCTGAGGAGGCGTCGGTGGTCGAGGCGAGATCGTCGGCGAGGAGATGGTGGAGACGAGAAGGCGAGAGAGATGGGGATCGAGGCGCGGTGTGCGTGTGTGTGAGAGCAGGCGAGGAGATCGAGCGGAGGAATGCGAGGCTAGGGTTAGATCGGTGGGGTTAATTTGGGCCTAAGAGGCCGGTTTGGTCGGCCAGTGGAGAGGAAATGGCCGGAGGCCTGGCTGGGCTACCTCTGTCTTCTCTCTCTATTATATTTTCTTTAGCAGAAAACAATTAAAAGAAGAAAAAGAAAGAGGGTTAGGGAAAGGATTTGTGCATAGGGACAATTTTCCGGACTCACAAAAATATGCTCGTTCAAGAAAATAGAAAGAGGCATGATTGAAAGATTTAAATTCAAACTCATTTGAATTTAATTCAAATGGGTTTGAACTAGGACTAGGATTTAGAAGAGACCAAAAATGTTGGGAATTTAGGAGGAGCCTCGATAAATGGGAAAAGGAATATTGGCAAAGTTTGGGGACCAAACTTGAAGTAGAAAGGGAGTGGGGATTTTTTCCAAGTGTGTTTTGGTTAATTCCAAATGAATGGAATATTTTTATAATAGCTCCACTAATATCGGGAGGATATATTATAAAGAGAAATCACCATCGTGAATTCCCTCGATTTAAATGGATCGAAAAATCCATACGATTTATTTAGTTGAGTTTTAAAAATTAATGATATGATGGCATGATGACATGATGCAATGCAAGAGATGGCATGATGAATACACGAACAAAACAAATCACATGGCGAAACTCGGAATAGTGGAAGTCTTACGGGCGTCGGTCTCGGGGTGTTACAACACTCCACTACTATGAGAGGATCTCGTCCGAGATCTAGAATGCAGGAGGAAAGCGGAAGAAAAAAGAAAGGTAAAACTAAGTTGCTTCTTCCGACAAAGAGTGAAAACCATGAACCTTGAGAGGTTGAGCAATTTAGAAGAAAAGTATATGAGAGATGAGCGAGATTGCAAACAATCCGTTAGAAAAAAAAGGAACAAGGAGTATTACGAGAATTTAAAGGTTGCAAAGACATGAATCAAGAGTTTCACGATGGAAAGAATATGACCACCTCGGTATAATGAGATAGCCAAGGAACAAGAATGACAGAATTTGGACAGACACTCCGGTGAAAAGAGAAGAAAACTTGATAAGATGAAAAGAACTTGAAGAGATGACACAACACTCGGTTAAATGGATAATCAAGAAAAGAACACGATGCTCACAAAGCGAGGTGATGGGTGAAGAGCACAACATCACAAAGCCTCGAAGCGAAAGAATAGAAGTTAGACCGTTGGGATAAAGGGACGGTGAAGAAAATGACAACTTCGCCACAAATGAACTTGGAAAGCATCCTTGCAAGAAGAATCGAGCGGAGTTGTTGAAAATCAACAACGAGAAGCACAAACTTGTTGTGGGCTTATGTCAAACATCTGAAAATGATGAGGTGACAACCTGCCACTAATGGAAGCCATTGATTTTGGTGAGAACGCGAAGCGATGAAAACTTCTTTCACCAAGAGGATAGGGAAAACTTGGATCATTGATAAGCACCATAATAGAAACATTCCTTAGGGAAGGCTTTAGGTGAAATCTATACCAAGATAACTCCAAAAAAGAGATTGATGGATTTAACATACCTCATTCTTGACAACAATAAGAATCATGAAACATGAAGTTAAATTATCAAGAATGACATAATACCACCTCCAAAATATTGTAGAAAGAATTGCACTTTGGAATGCAAGATGAAGAATGCTTGAACTCCTCAAAACAAAACATGTGTTGAGCACCATGTATATTTTGAAGTATGGCTTGACGAATCTTAACTTCAAGAGAAATCTTGAAGAACAATTGAAGAATGAAAAGAATCCTTGATGCACCGTCATGTAGAGCCTCCATGAAGAACTCGGTAATAAAGAATGATTAAGCGAAAGGAAAGTTGAAAACACAATGTGAAGCCTTGCAATGATTTAGATGGGTCTCCGTGATGATTAGAGCTTGGAACTCCGGGAAAAAGAAGATGAAACAAATGAAGCCGAGAATTTGATATGATGACCAACTCTGGAAAGAAGAGATGAACAACTTAGAACGAGAATTGATACCATTACGAACTCGGACGAATGAATCAATCACTTGGATGAACAAGAATAAGAATTATGTTATGCTTATCCTTCACCAATTGAATTGATGACAATCAGCGGTTTGGCATACTACTTATACTTGTAGAAAGGATTAAAAGAGATATATCGAAACTTGAGAAGGTCTTCAACGAATCACCGGTAGGATTGGAACAACAAATGAATTGATATGATAACAAAGAAAGAGAGATCTTGAAAGAACCACTGTAAGAATTGAAAATGATCGAAGTAGGGGTGCATCACCGGTAAGAATTAGCAAATGAACGAAGGTGCTTGAGACAAACTAGATACATGAGAACAAATAGATGAAGAACTGATTAGAGGATATTTGAACGATGCAGGTAAGATTTAGAGAACTATAGCTCTGTGCGAGAATGAAGAATTATGACATGATGACCTTGAGGAGGAAAGAAATGGAAACAACTCATGAAATGCTCAGGATGGGTGAAAAGATTCTCATAATCGAAAACAATTATGAGAGGATGGCAACAAACTAGCACCATGAATCTTGAAGAGAATAGAGCAAGATTAAAGAAACTCTTCTTCGGTCTTGAAATGATGAGAATGACAACGAAAAACACCACCAAAATTATTGAGGCACGGAAGAATCAAAAGCGAAGAGGTTGAGCCAACTATGAAAAGAATTTGAAAGATCTTGGAAAAAGCATTTGGTGATGATAACTCATTCTTCGTCAAACTTGAAGAAGAATTTAGGATAGCTCGGAATAATTAGAAGAGTCGAGGTAAGATCACAGGAAAAGACACATGGGTTAGGGCCCTCAAAAGAACACACCGTTGAAAAGATTTAAAGAGATGTTGCACGGTTGAATTACATGACTTGAATGAGATACCAATCTCGAAGAGCTTGAGCGAATCGCAGTGGAAAACCACGAATCTTCAAGATATCTTGAGCACTCGGAATAACAAATAGCGAAGTAAAAGATTAAGAGGTGCACGGTATGAAAAAGCATTAGAAGCGAGGAAAGGAATATGATGAATACCCAAAGCTTGAATAGGATCCACGGAGAAGAAACAACAATGAAGGATGATGAACTAGTAGAACATCTTCTTGAGAACCACGGGTAAGAACATTGGCGGAAAGAATGGAGAAACTTCACATGAATAAATGGATGCTTGATTAATAAATCTGAGTCCTTGAAGAAAGCAGGGTGGGAGGCGGGAAAAACAAAGACAACTTGGGATGGATGAAACAAACACCGTTGAGAAAAACTTAGAATTTATCTTGCGGATGGGAGAATGATGGGATCATCTCGAAGAAGCCGGCGGTTGAAAAGGATTGACATGACAATCTTGATTGTCGAGAAGGATTAGTATTCACATCGAATGTAGAGAACACCATTTGGAAGGTATGGAATCAACACTTGACTTTGAAGCAACTCGAATACCACAACTCAAAACAAAAACAAAGAATGCTTGCAGAATAAGCGGAACAAACATATGATAGAGATTTAGTCAGAAGTTTTAGTGGTGGGGCCTACGGGCTCAATCGTGCAGCACCATCATGTACAAGGTAGTGCACATGACATCTGAAGTGTCCCAGTCGGCATAGCCAAGGACTCTTTAAGGCATAGCGAGACCCTTTGTAAAACCAACCGTGAATAGGCGGACCACTAGGCGTGAACCCCAATTTCATATCATACATCCGTCGGAAAGATATCCTAAACTACTTGAATTCCCACCTATGAAACTCCGAA
>JAHHZJ010009839.1:0-22454 GCA_021437245.1 Aegilops speltoides
TGCGCCCTCGATTCGGCTATATCTCCCGTGTCGAAGCGACTTAGAGAACATAACCGCATTGAAAGCAATAGCATAAGTGAGGTAATCTTCGCACAATCCATGTAATACATAAGGGGAAAGAGATACATAGTTGGCTTACGATCGCCACTTCCACACAATACATAAATAAACATCCATCATTAGTTTACACTCCAGGTCGAACTACGGAACCAAAACAAAGACTATCTCAAATGCAACCACGGATCCCCGATGAAGCTAGCCCAGACTCATCTCTTGATGGTCACGGAAAAGAAACATAATAACGACCAAGGGCCTCATCAAACTCCACTTCAGCTCGGTTAAGCCCTCTAACATTTGGTATCATCCGGTACACATACTGTTTTTAGTAGAATCACAGAGCCCGCCAGGGACTCAGCAATCTCACATGAGATCAAGACTATTTAAGCAAGGAAGAAATTTGGTGTAATGAGGTGGAGCTGCGAATAGCGACTAGCATATATGGTTTCTTGCATAAAAAGGCGAGAAGAGAAGCAAAAACGCGATCATGAAGCTAGTAGTGATCAAGAAGTGATCCTAAAGCAACCTCGTCAGAACATAACTCCAACCTTTACATGTTCACTTCCGGACTCCAAGAGAGAAGAGACCATCACAGTTACATACGGTTGATGTATTTTAATTAAAAGTCAACTTGGGTTTCTACAGCAGGACATTAACAAATTCCCATCGCCTCATAACTTGGCAGCGGCTTTGAAAGATAATACCTGCGAGGGTGTCCCAACTTAGCCCATCACAAGCTCTCACGGTCAGCGAAGGAATAAACCTTCTCCGGGAAGACGATCGATCTCGGAATCGGTACATCAAGACATTTCGACAATGGTAAAACAAGACCAGCAAAGCCTCCCGAATGTGTAGAGCAAATCTCGATAGGAGCTGCACATATCTCGTTCTCGAGGGCACACCGGATGAGCGGTCAGTACAACTAAAACCCGGACCTCAAATTTCGATGGGTTTCTGCAAAAGCGCTCTAGTTTGGACCAACACTCGAGAGGAGCATTGGCGGGGGTTAAATAAAGATGACCCTTGGGCTCGCGAAGACCCAAGGGAAAAAGGCTTAGGTGGCAAATGGTAAAAAACCAAGGTTGGGCCTTCTTTGGAAGAGTTTTATTCAAAGCGAAGCGTATCACGGGGTCCATAAATCACTTAGCTAGCGTAAGAGCATAAAATCAAGGAACATAACAGGGGTATGGCGGAAACTAGAGGCGGCAAGAGTGGAACAAAACACCAAGGGCATAAGGCAGTCTTCCACCCTTTACCAAGTATATAGATGCATTAATTAAAGCAATAGATATTGTGATATCCCAAAATATCCATGTTCCGACAAGGAACAAACTTCATCTACTGCAACTATGGCGCTATAAGAGGGAGCTAAACAAAGCGGTAACATAGCCAATCAATGGTTTGCTAGGACATGGGTGGTTAGAGGTTTGACATGGCAATATGGGTGGCATGATATAGCAAGTGGTAGTATCATGACATAGGCATAGCAAAGAAGCGAGCATCTAGCAAGCAAAGATAGAAGTGATTTGAAGGTATGGTCATCTTGCGCAAGGTTCTCGAGTTGTCGAAGGCTTGATCCTCGTGGGCGTTCTCAACGGGTTCCTCGTTCACGTGCTCGTCTCGGCTCTACCCAAAGCAAGAACACAACAGCGAAACCACAATCAAACAAGGATCAATGCACAAGCAATATGATGCAATACATGACATGCGATCACGAGATGTGATATCAATGCATATGTGTTGCTCGAAGGAAAAAGATGAGCCGGGCATCAACTTGGCAAACCAAGTATGCGGCTGGAAAAGATAGAGATGATTTGGGTTGAAATCGATATAAAGATCACGAGAATAGGATGCCACGGTTTGCAAATGACAAACAAAACAAGGATGGCCAGCGAATCTGCGTTTAACATTACGATGCTACTTAGCATGCAACAAGAAACTATGCTTCTGCACCCCAACATAAAAAGCAAAGCATATGGCGTTGATCTCAAGGAGATGCTTAACAAAGAGGAACACTGAGCTATGGCTAAATCACATCATAACATGTTCAAACAAGCATGGTGAAAGTGCCAAAATATCAGGTTCACAAACTTAGTGAAAATACTAGCATGCGAGAAATTAACATCGAGGAAGGCATGTTTAGAGCAAACAAACAACATACTCTACGGGAACTTATAATAGCAAAACAAGGCATGACATGAATCTACTCAAAGCCTAGATCAATAGTCTCTTACTTACCATAAGCGAAAAAGGACTAGAGGATATGATGGCACCCATGTAAACATAGCAAGTTTTTATAAGCAGGTTCGGACTTAGTGAAATTTGAGGACATGGCAAAGCAGATTCAACATGGCATCTTTACAAGCAGTTAACTCACTACCAGGCATATCATGGCATGGAACAAGTACTAGCATGAAGTAGGCATGAAAATGAAGCTATCCTTGTGCCAAACAACCTCATAGCATGCTTGAAATAAAACACACAAAAATGACAAGACCACATCATGATGAAAAATGACATGTTCATGAACTTGCTCAAATCAGAAACTAATGCCACCACTGGATTGGTGGGATTTTTCTACCCAAAAACATATATAATATGTTAGGGTTGCTGTAGAAAAATGTTCACAAGTGCATTAAGTTAAAAACCTGCCTAAATTGGAATATGAGCCAGAAAAGGCATTTTCCATATTTGGAAACTTAATCGAGAAAAGGACTTGCCCGAAATGGAAATGTCCTACATGCGAGAAATGGAATATTCGCTGGGGAATAAAATAAGTAAATAAAAAAGCAGAGGCTACAGGAGGATGGCAGGTGGGGCCACACTGGCTCGCGCATGCATGTCGAGAATGGAGGTTAAAGGAGTGTTAATATGCATGCATCACGGGGGTTGAACCGGGTCTCCCGATTGTTTCTATTTCTTCTTGATGACCTGCACTGGGCTAAGCGGTAGCCTTGGTGATAGGGAAGAGCTTGGCCCCTTTAGAAAAGCGCCAGGTCATCTGGCCCCGTTACCAAGCGGAAGAACGGCAGTCTTGCGTGCGAGGCGGCAGACAGCATGGTGGAGCCTGAGACCTCTGCGGCCGTCGGGAAGGAAAAGAACTTGCGCACCTCGAGAAGCGAGGCGCTCGAGCTCGGCGCGATGCTTCGACTCGGGAAGATAGCGTCCGCCCGGCGGCAGAAGGACTCGCCGGAGGCGGGGAGGCGTGTAGGGTGTCGCGAAGGTGTAGCGAGTGTCGGCTGGCGCTAAGGACGAAGAGGAGCGGAGACTTCTGACGCATAAATCACGCTCTGGTTGCCTTTGCTCTAACCAACAAATTTAAAAGCGTCGAACCTTTTGGCGCTTGGAAAGACACGGATCGGGCCAGCGCTCTAGGTTGTCTAAATGCCATGGAGCGGATGGGAGAGAGTCGTTACAGCTCACCCGAGCGCGGGTAGTCGGCGGAGGCAAGCTGTCGGAGAGCGGTGGGCTCTAATCGTGGCGCGTTCTCTGGCAAGAGAGGTAGGAGAAGCGAGGGGCGTCGATGTACTCGTCTCCGGGCACTTTTGCGTAGTCGGCGTCGTGGAAGAGACAACGCGAGAAGGAGATGGACAAGACTGCGGGGCTTGGGTGGCGGGAGGCACGCCTTGGCGATGAGAACGCTCAGTGCGCTCGGGAAGAAGCGGAGCGGCGAATCTGGTGGCTAAACTCACAGAAGCAGCGGCGGCAGACGAGGAAACCCTGGGCAAGCAGCGATGGACGAGGCCAGGGCTTATAAGGGCTAGGAGGCGGTAATTGAGCTCCAGCCTCATGCTCATGGTCCCCATGGCTGAGAGGAGAGAGAGAAAAAGGTGGGTGTGGGAAGCAGGCTGACGGCAATGGGGCCTACTGTCGTGGCGAGGTCTAGCGAGTCTTGGCGCTTGCGTGGGTGAGAAAAGGCGTGGCAGTGGCTATAGTGTCTTGAGCTAATTTGGACGGCTGGGAGGCCGAGGCCCGGGAGTTCTTTGCTGTAGCTCTTTCTGCATCATTTCCATTTATTTAAAGCGAAATGGAAGCAGAAAAGCTCAGGAGAAAGAAGAGGAGTTAGAGGATAAAGAAAATATTCTCAACTCACGGAATTATCCACTATTTTAATAAATTGCATTGGGCATTTTTAGAGGTAGAAAAATAAGACAAGTTTGAAATATTTTCAAACTTGTGTCATTGATTGACCAAAACAACTTCAAATAAGGATATCTTTGTGCGAGAGAGGTTTAGGGCAAGGAGCAAGATTAACGAGGAGAAGATGAACATTATTTGAGGAAGAAAATAGCACTTGATAAGAGAGGAAAAGGAGGAGAAGTAGGGTGCCATGGTTGGAAGGGGGAACAAGGTTATGCCCATGATGCTCATAGCAACAACATGAATGACAATATGCAACATGAGATGACATGAGATGAAGATGCACTACATAATGAGGATGAATGCAAAATGACAAGAGGCACAAATGCAATATGGTAAGATGAGCATGACAAAGAAAAGAATAAAACAACATAACCAAACAAGATGAGGCCAAACATGATAAAACCCACAAGAATTTGGATGAAGGTCAAGTTGATACATTGCCAAAATGGGACATGATACATCTGGGGTGTTACACCATCCTTCTTATCCGCCAAATACTTGGGGCAGTTCTGCTTCCAGTGTCCAGTCTGCTTGCAGTAGAAGCACTCAGTTTCAGGCTTAGGTCCAGACTTGGGTTTCTTCTCTTAAGCAGCAACTTGCTTGCCGTTCTTTTTAAGTTCCCCTTCTTCTTCCCTTTGCCCTTCTTCTTGAAACTAGTGGTCTTGTTGACCATCAACACTTGATGCTCCTTCTTGATTTCTACCTCCGCGACTTTTAGCATTGCGAAGAGCTCGGGAATAGTCTTGTCCATCCCTTGCATATTATAGTTCATCACGAAGCTCTTGTAGCAGGTGGCGATGATTGGAGAATTACATCGATGACACTATCATCGGAAGATTAACTCCCGGTTGAATCAAGTGATTATTATACCGGACATTTTGAGTATGTGTTCCTTGAGAACTATTCTCCTCCATCTTGCAACTATAGAACTTATTGGAACTTCATATCTCTCAATCCGGGCATTTGCTTGAAATATTAACTTCAACTCCTAGAACATCTCATATGCTCCATGGCGTTCAAAAGCGTCGTTGAAGCCAGTTCCAAACCGTAAAACATAGCTGCTTGAACTATCGAGTAGTCATCGCTTTGCTCTGCGAGAGCGTTCTTAACGTCGTCGATTTCATCAGCAGACGAGCTGGCACCACCGGTGCTTCTTCGGGCGTAACTTTTACGTGCGACGAATGAGGATAATCCTCATATTACAGACCGATCCGTGTAATTGCTACCATCATCTTTCAACTTTGCTTTCTCAAGAAGAGCACTAAAATTCAACGGAACAACGGCACGAGCCATCTATCTACAAACAAACATAGACAAGCAACATACTATCGGTACTAAGTTCATGATAAATTTAAGTTCAATTAATCATATTACTTAAGAACTCCCACTTGAGCGAGACATCTCTCTAGTCATCTAAGTGATAGCGTGATCCAAATCAACTAAACCATGTCCGATCATCACATGAGATGGAGTAGTTTCAATGGTGAACATCTCTATGTTGATCATATCTACTATATGATTCACGCTCGACCTTCGGTCTCCGTGTTCCAAGGCCATATCTGTATATGCTAGGCTCGTCAAGTATAACACTGGGTATTCACGTGTGCAATTGTTTTGCACCGTTGTATTTGAGCAATATAGCCTATCACCCGATCATCCACGTGGTGTCTCGGCCACGAAGAACTTTCATAGCGGTGCATACTCGGGAGAACACTTCTTGATAATTAGCGAGAGATCATCTTAAAATGCTACCGTCGATCAAAGCAAGATAAGATGCATAAAGGATAAACATCACATGCAATCAATATAAGTGATATGATATGGCCATCATCATCTTATGCTTGTGATCTCCATCTTGAAGCTTAGAATTATGATCACCATCGTCACGGCGTGACACCTTGATCTCCATCGTAGCATCATTGTCGTTCGCCATCTATTGCTTCTCGACTATCGCTGCAGCTTAGTGATAAAGTAAAGCAATTACGAGCGTTGCATTTCATACAATAAGCGACAACCATATGGCTCCTGCGATTGCCGATAACTTTGGTTACAAAACATGATCATCTCATACAATAAAATATAGAATCACGTCTTGACCATATCACATCACAACATGCCCTGCAAAAACAAGTTAGGCGTCCTCTACTTTGTTGTTGCAAATTTTACATGGCTACTACGGGCTTAGCAAGAACCGTTCTTACCTCGCATCAAAAACCACAGCGATAGTTCGTCAAGTTAGTCTGTTTTAACCTTCATGCCAGGACGGGCGTAGCCACACTCGATTCGGCTAAAGTAGAGAGAGCGGAGACACCCTTGACCACCTTTAAGCACGAGTTCTCGTAGCGGTGAAACCAGTCTCGCGTAGCGCGAAGCGTAATGTCGGTTCGGGCGCTTCATCTCACAATACCGGCTGAACAAACTATGACATCTTTGGTAGCGGTATGACTTGTATCGCCCACAACTCACTTGTGTTCTACTCGTGCATATAACATCAGCGCATAAAACCTGAGCTCGATACCCTTTGTTGGGGAGCGTAGTAATTTCAAAAAAATTCCCTCGCTGCGCCAAGATCATGGTGATGATATAGCAGCGAGGGGAAGTGTTCATCCCGTACCCTCGTGGACCGTGGTAAGCGTTTGCTGTGCGGTTGATGTAGTCGTCGTCTTCACGATCCGACCGATGCAAGCACCGAGCGTCACAGAGGCCTCGAGTTCAGACCTACGTTCAACTTGATGGCGATCTCGGCCCTCCGATCCGGCAAAGGCTCGGGAGATGAGTTCGTCGACCGACACGGCGTGGTGATGATGATGATGTTCTCTGGCTTGGGGCTTCGCCTAAACTCCATGACGATATGACCAGGTGGAATATGGTGGAAGGGGCAACGCACTGCGGCTAAGGCGATCCGTAGATCAACTTGTGTGTCTATGGGGTGCCCTTCACCCGATATATCTGAGGAGAGGAGGAGAGTGCGGCGGCCCCTAAAGTGCGCTGGAGGAGTCCTACTCCCCAGGGAGTAGGACTCCCTCTGGTGGAGAAGGAGAAGGGAGAGGAGAGGCGCCCCCTTCCTTGTCCTATTCCGGACTAGGGGAGGGCGCGGCCTACCTGCCCAGCCCTCCTCTTCTCCCTCTTGGCCCTAAGGCCCAATATCCCGGGAGGTTCAGTAACCCCGGTGTTTGATAAATCGATTTCACGGAACCATTCCGATGTCCAAATATAGGCTTCCAATATATCAATCTTTATGTCTCGACCATTCGAGACTCCTCGTCATGTCCGTAATCACATCGGGACTCGAACAAACTTGGTACATCAAAACTTATAAACTCATAATAAAAGCATCATCGAAGCGTTAAGCGTGCGGACCCTACGGGTTCGAGAACTATGTAGACATGACCTAAAACCATTCTCGGTCAATAACCAATAGCGGGACACGGATGCCCATATTGGTTCCTACATATTCTACAAAGTTCTTTATCGGTCAAACGCGCATAACAACATCGTTGTTCCCTTTGTCATCGGTATGTTACTTGCGAGATTTGATCGTGGTATCCAATACCTAGTTCAATCTCGTTACCGGCAAGTCTCTTTACTCGATTACATGTCGTCATCTCATAACTAACTCATTAGTTATAATGCTTGCAAGGCTTAAGTGATGAGTATTACAGAGAGAACAGAGATACCTCTCCAGACAATCGGAGTGACAAAACCTAATCTCGAAATCGCCAACTCAACATGTACCTTTGGAGACACTGTAGTACTCCTTTAAATCACAGTTATGTTGTGACGTTTTGTAGTACCCAAAGTGTTCCTCCATTAAGCAGGAGTTGCATAATTCTCATAGTTACGAGGAACATGTATAAGCCATGAAGAAAGCAATAGCGAGAATACTAAGCGATCAAGTGCTAAGCTAGCAGGATGGGTCATGTCAATCACATCATTCTCCTAATGATGTGATCCCATTAATCAAATGACAACACATGTCTATGGTTAGGAAACATAACCATCTTTGATTAATGAGCTAGTCAAGTAGAGGCATACTAGTGACTATATGTTTGTCTATGTATTCACACATGTATCATGTTTAGGTTAATACAATTCTAGCATGAATAATAAACATTTATCATGATATGAAATAAATAATAACTTTATTATTGCCTCTAGGGTATATTTCCTTCAATGGCAGGTCCAGTGATGTGAGGATTATCCTCATTGCTGCCTGAGAAGAATTATGTCGCGTAATGCACCGCTAGGTGACACACCTATGCGGGCGGGCGGTGACGGCGAGATGTTATGAGCGTTTGGCAAGCTCGATATTATGACTACTTTATAGTTTAGTGCACCATGCTTTCACGACTTAGAACTAAGACTTCAAAAAGGTTTTGAGCCATGGAGCATATGGGATGTTCCAAGAGCTGAAATTGGTATTTTAGACTCATGCCCGTATCAGCGAGGTATGAGACCTCACGACAAAGTACTTTGCCTACAAGATGGAGGAGAATAGCTCAGCTAGTGAGCATGTGCTCGAGAATGTCTAGGCACTACAATCGCTTGAATCAAGTGGGAGTTAATCTTCCGAGATAAGATAGTGATTGACATATTCTCTAGTCACTATCACAAGCTACTAGAACTTCGTGATGAACTATAATATGCAAGGGATGGCGAAAATGATTCGGAGCTCTTGCGATCTTTGAAATCGGTGAAGGTAGAAATCAGAAAAGAGCATCAAGTGTTGATGGTTAACAAGACCACTAGTTTCAAGAAAAAAAGGCAAAGAAAAGAAAGGGAACTTCAAGAAGAATGGCAAACAAGTTGCCACTCTCGTGAAGATGCCCAAAACTAGACCTAAGCCTGAAACTGAGTGTTTCTACTGCAAAGGGAATGGGCATTAGAAGCGGAACTACCCCAAATACTTGGCGGATAAGAAGGATGGCAAAGTGAACAAAGGTATATTTGATATACATGTTGTTGATGTGTACTTTACTAGTGTTCATAGTAACCCCAGAGGTATTTGATACGTTTAGTTGCTAAGATTAGTAACTTGAAAGCAGGAGTTGCAAAATGAGCAGAGACTAGTTAAGAGGCGAGGTGACGATGTGTGTCGGGAGTGATTCCAAGGTTGATAAGATCACCATCGCACACTCCCTCTACCTTAGGGATTATTGTTGGACCCTAAATAAATGTTATTTGGTGTTTGCATTGAGCATGAATATGATTGGATCATGTTTATTGCGATCGAGTTATTCATTTAAGTCGAGAGAATAATTGTTGTTACTGTTTACATGAATAAAACCTTCTATGGTCATACACCCAATGTAAATGGTTTATTGAATCTCGATCATAGTGATACACATATTCATAATATTGATGCCAAAGATGCAAAGTTGATAATGATAGTCTGACATATTTGTAGCATACCTTGCCGTTTAAAGTCATATTGGTGTAAAGCATGAAGAAACTCCATGCGAGATGGACTTTTGGAATCACTTGATTATGAATCATTTGATACTTGAACCATGCCCCATAGGCAATATGACTAAAAACTCCGTTCTCACGAACAATGGAGCAAGCTAATGACTTATTGGAAATAATACATATCGATGTATCTTGATTAGATAAGTGTTGAAGCTGCGTGGTGGGTATCATTATTTTCGACCTTCACGGATGATTTGAGCGGATATGGGTATATCTACTTAATGAAACCACAAGTCGAGAAGCAATTTGAAAAGTTCAAAGAATTTCAGAGTGAAGTGGAGAATCATCGTAACAAGAAAATAAAGTTTCTCGATCTAGATGTGGAGGCAAATATTTGAGTTCTGAGTTTGTCCTTCATTTTAAACAATATGGAATAGTTTCACAACTCACGCCACTGAAGACCACGAGCAATAATGGCGTGTCCTGAACACCACCAGTGTCGGAGAGTATCTACAGGCCCTCTCGATAAAGCACATTATAAGAAGCCTTGCAAGCAAACTAACTAATGAGTTAGTTGCGGGATGATGTATTTGTTGGAAATATGCCCTAGAGGCAATAATAAAAGGATTATTATTATATTTCCTTGTTCATGATAATTGTCTTTATTCATGCTATAATTTGTATTATCGAAATCGTAATACTGCGTGTGAATACATAGAACCATAATATGTCCCTAGTAAGCCTCTAGTTGACTAGCTCGTTGATCAATGAGATAGTCATGTTTTCACGGCTATGGACATTAGATGTGGTTGATAATGGGATCACGTCATTAGGAGAATGATGTGATGGACAAGACCAATCTAAGCATAGCACAAGATCATGTAGTTCGTTTGCTAGAGCTTTTCCAATGTCAAGTATCTTTTAGTAGACCATGAGATCGTGTAACTCCCGGATCCGTAGGAGTGCTTTGGGTGTACCAAGCGTCACAATGTAACTAGGTGACAATAAAGGTGCACTACTGGGTATCTCCGAAAGTGTCTGCTTGGGTTGACACGGATCGAGGCTGAGATTTGTCACTCCGTATGATGGAGAGGTATCTCTGGGCCCTTTCGGTAATGCATCATCATAATGAGCTCAATGTAATCCAAGTGTTTGATCACGGGATCATGCATTCGGTACAAGTAAAGTGACTTGCGATACTTGAAGGTGAGCGAGGTATTGGGATACCGGCGATCGAGTCTCGGGCAAATAACTATACCGATTGACAAAGGGAATTGAATCTGGGGTTGTTTGAATCCTCGACATCGTGGTTCATCGATGAGATCATCGAGGAGCATGTAGGGAACCAACATGGGTATCGAGATCCCTGTTGGTTATTGCCGAAGGCCGTCTCGGTCATGTCTACGTGTCTCCCGAACCGTAGGGAGTCTACACATAAGGTTCGGTGGCGCTAGGGTTGTATGAATATGAGTATGCAGCAAACCTAATGTTGTTAGAGTCCGGATGAGATCTGGACATCACGAGGTAGTTCGGAATGGTGGGAGGTAAATAATTATATATAGGAAGTGCTTTGTTTGAGGCCATCGGGAAGGTTTAAGGCACCGGTATTGTCACGGGACCATGGGAAGGTCGAGGTCCACGGGTGAAGAGCCACCCATCCGGAGGGCCCAAGGGCTGAAGTGGGGAGGAACCAGCCCATAGTGGGCTGGTCGCTATAGCCGCCCACTGCGCCTAGGGTTGAAACCCTAGGGTGAGGCGCCCACTGCCTTGAGGCACTCCACCCCCCAGCCGCCGCCCCTTGGGAGTGCATCTCAGGGCAGCGCCCCAGAGGCCTATATAAATGAGGGGGGGGAGGGCAGCCGCTGCACTGTGTCTTGGCCTCCCTCCCCTGCACACCTCGTCCTCCTCCACATGGCTTGGCGAAGCCTGCTGGAGATCTGCTTTGCATCCACCACCACGCGTCGTGCTTGCTGGATCATCATCAACCTCTCCTTCCCCCTTGCTGGATCAAGAAGGAGGCGTCATCCGCTCTCGTCGTGTGTTGAGCGCGAGGTGCTGTCCGTTCGGCATGGTCATCGGTGATTTGAATCACAGCGATGCGACTCCATCATCACCGTTCTCTTGAGCGCTTCCCCTGTGATCTACAAGTGGTATGTAGATGCAATCTCTCTCCCATGACTCGTTGCTAGATGAACTCATAGATGGATCTTGGTGAAACCGTAGGAAAAATTTAATTTTACTAGCAGCGTTCCCTGACAGTGGCATCATGAGCTAGGTCTATGTGTAGTTCTCTATTGCGAGTAGAACACAATTTTTTGTGGGCGTAGATCTTGTCAACTTGCTTGCCACTACTAGTCTTATCTTGCTTCAGCAATATTGTGGGATAAGCGGCGGGACCAACCTTACGTGCGCTACGTGAGACCGGTTCCACCGGTGACATGCACTAGTTGCATAAGGTGGTGGCGGGTGTCTGTCTCTCCACTTTAGTTGGGCGGATTCGATGAAAAGGGTCCTTATGAAGGGTAAATAGAAGTTGACAATATCACATTGTGGCTTTAACATAGGTGAAAGCGTTCTTGCTAGATCACCTATAGAAGCCCACGTAAAACTTTGCAACAACAATTAGAGGGCGTCTAACTTGTTTTTTGCGACAATTAGTATTAATGATGTGATATGGCCAAAGTTGTGATGAATGATGAATGATATATTGTGATGTATGAGATCATGTTCTTGTAATAGGAATCACGACTTGCATGTCGATGAGTATGACAACGGCGAGAACCATAGGAGTTGTCTTTATTTTTGTATGACTGCGTGTCATTGAAGAGCGCCATGTAAATTACTTTACTTTATTGCTAAGCGTTAGCCATAGTAAGTAGAAGTAGTCGTTGGGCGTGACAACTTCATGAACGAACGATGATGGAGATCATGATGATGGAGATCATGATGATGGAGATCATGGTGTCATGCGGTGACAATATGATCATGGAGCCCGAAGATGGAGATCGAAGGCTATATGATATTGGCCATATCATGTCACTATTATATAATTGCATGTGATGTTTATTATTTTTTATGCATCTTGTTTACTTAGAGCAGGCGGTAGTAAATAAGATGATCCTTACAACAATTTCAAGAAGTGTTCTCCCCTAACTGTGTACCGTTGCTAAAGTTAAATCGTTTTGAAGCACCACGTGATGATCGGGTGTGATAGATTCTTACGTTCACATACTACGGGTGTAAGACAGTTTACACATGCAAAACACTTAGGGTTAACCAGGCGAGCCTAGCATGTACGGACATGGCCTCGGAACGAGAGACCAAAAGGTCGAACACGAGTCAATATGGAAGATCGATCAACATGGAGATGTTCACCGACGATGACTAGTCCGTCTCACGTGATGATCGGACACGGCCTAGTCGACTCGGATCGTGTAACACTTAGATGACTAGAGGATGTCTAATCGGTGGGAGTTCATTGTAATAATTTGATTAGATGAACTTAATTATCATGAACTTAGTCTAAAACCTTTGCAAATATGTCTTGTAGATCAAATGGCCGCGCTCATGTCAACATGAACTTGTAGCGTTCTAGAAAACCAAGATGAAAGATGATGGCATAATACTATCGAATTGGTCAGGAACACGAGATCATCCTCATAGCTGCCAGAAACAATATGTCCTAGAAGGACCGCTAGGTGGCCGCACCCGTTCGAGAGAACCAAGGCGTTATGAGCAACTTGCGGTCTCGTCTTGATGATTACTCCCTCGTTCGGTCTTGGCATGCACTAAGCTTAGAACCGTGGCTCCAAAAGCGTTTTGAGCAACGGAGACATATGAGATGTTTGAGGAGCTGAAACTAGTTTTCCAAGCTCATGCAGGTCGAGAAGATATGAAGTCTCGACAAGTTCTATAGTTGTAAGATGGAGGAAATAGTTACGTCGGTGAGCACATACTCAAAATATGCAGGTTGCTGTTTACTTTCCGATAGGACATTAACCTCCGAGCAGGCGGTCATTGGCAGAATCCTTTATCGCTCCCCAAGCTACAAGAGCTTTGTGATGAACTACAATATGCAAGGGATGGTGAAAACCATTCTGAAGTATTTTCAATCTTTGAAGTCGTGAGGTAGAAATCAAGAAGGAACATCAAGTGTTGATGGTCAATAAAACCACTAAGTTCAAGAAGGGCAGGGCAGAAGAACTTCAAGAAAAGGCGGCAAGGATGTTGCCGTGCCCGTAAGCCGATACTGAGAAGAAGTCAAAGAATGGACCCAAGCACGAGGTGAGTGCTTTTTATTGCAAAGGGAAGGTCATTTGGGCGGAACTGCCCCAAATACCAAGCGGACAAGAAGGCGGCAACACCAAAGGTATATTTGATATACATGTAATTGATGTGTACCTTACCGATTACTCGTAGTAACTCTTGGGTATTTGATACGGTGCGTTGCTCATATTTGTAACTCAAAGTAGGAGGCTGCGGAATAAGCGGAGACTAGCGAAGGGCGAGGTGACGATCTTGGCGTTGGGAATGGTTCAAAGGTCGATGTGATCGCCGTCGGCCGCTACCTCTACATTTACCTCTGGGATTAGTTTTAAACCTTAATAATTGTTATTTGGTGCCAAGTTTGAGCATGAACATTGTATACGGATCTCGTTTGATCTGAGATGGCTACTCATTTAAATCCGAGAATAATGGTTGTTCTATTTATATGAGAGATATGTTTTATGGTCATGCCCGATGGTCAGATGGTTTATTCTTAATGAATCTCGGCGTAATATTACACATATTCATAGTGTGAATACCAAAAGATGTAAAGTTGATAACGATAGTCCCACATACTTGTGGCACTCCATATGGTCACATTGGTGTCAAGCGCATGAAAAACTCCATCTTGATGGACTTTTAGAGTCTCTCGATTATGAATCATTTGACACATGCGAACCATGCCTCATGGGAAAAATGACCAAGACTCCGTTCTCAAAACAATGGGCGAGCAACCAACTTGTTGGAAATCATACATACCGATGTATGCGGTCCAATGGCGTTGAGGCTCACGGAGGATATCGTTATGTTCTCACTCTCACTGATGACTTGAGTAGATATGGGTATGTCTACTTAATGAAACACAAATCTGAGACCTTTGAAAAGTTCAAGGAATTTGAATGAGGTAGAGAATCAGCGTGACGAAAGATAAAGTTCTCTGATCGGATCGTGGAGGAGAATATTTAAGTCCGCAATTTGGTACACATAAGGAAATGTGGAATTGTTTCACAACTCACGCCGCTGGAACACCTCGGCGTAACGGTGTGTCCAGAGCGTCGTGTCGCACTCTATTGGATATAGTGCGGTCTATGATGTCTCTTACCGATTTACGCTATCATTTTGGGGATCGCTCTAGAGGCAGCTACATTCACTTTAAATAGGGCACCATCTAAATCCGTTGAGGCGACACCGTATGAATTATGGTTTGGGAAGAAACCTAAGCTATGCGTTTCTAAAAGTTTGGGGATGTGATGCTTATGTCAAGAAACTTCAACTTGAAAAGCTTCGAACCCAAGTCGGAAAATGCGTCTTCATAGGATACCCTAAGGAAACCATTGGGTATACCTTCTACTTAAGATCCGAGGGCAAGATCTTTGTTGCCAGAATGGATCCTTTACGGAAAAAGAGTTTCTCTCGAAAGAAGTAAGTGGGAGGAAAGTAGAACTTCGATGAAGTACTACCTCTCGAGCGGGAAAGTAGTGCAGCTCGGAAAATGTTCTGTGATGCCTACACCTACTAAAGAAAATAATGATGATGATCAAGGTACTTGGATCAAGTTGCTCTTTGAACCGTGGGTCCACAAGGACACGTTCCGCACCGGAGTAATCGGCAACCCTATCATCTGGGAAATCATGTTGTTGACAACGGTGAACCTTGAACTATGAAGAAGCGATGGCGGGCCCATTCCAACAAATGGCTTGAAGCCATGAAATCCGAGAATAGAATCCATGTATGAAAACAAATGGATCTTTAAAAAGAAGACGGGCGCGGATGGTAATGTTACCATCTATAAAGCTCGACTTGTTGCTAAGGGTTATAGACAAGTTCAAGGGATTGACTACGATGAGACATTCTCTCCCGTAGCGAAGCTGAAGTCCGTCCGAATCATGTTAGTAATTGCCGCATACTATGATTATGAGATATGGCGGATGGACGTCAAAAGCGGCATTCCTTAATGGACATCTTAAGGAAGAGCTGTATATGATGCAGCGGAAGGTTTGTCGATCCTAATAATGCTAACAAAGTATGCAAGCTCAGCGATCCATTTATGGGCTGGTGCAAGCATCTCGGAGTTGGAACATTAAGCTTTGATGAGATGATCAAAGCGTTTGGGTTTTATCTGAGACTTATGGAAGCCTGCGTTTACAAGAAAGTGAGTGGGAGCTCTGTAGCATTTCTCATATTATATGTAGATGACATACTCTTGATGGGAAATGATATAGAACTTTTAGGACAGACATTAAGGCCTACTTGAATAAGTGTTTTTTCAATGAAGGACCTTGGAGAAGCTGCTTATATATTAGGGATCAAGATCTATAGAGATAGATCGAGATGCCTCATAGAGTCTTTCTACAAGCACATACCTTGATAAGATTTTGAAGAAGTTCAAAATGGATCAGTCAAGAAGGGGTTCTTGCACTGTTGCAAGGTGTGAGATTGAGCTCGGCTCAATGCCGACCATGGCAAAAGATAAAGAAGAGATGAGTGTCATCCCCTATGCTTCACCATAGGATCTATTATGTATGCCATCTGTGTACGGACGATGTAAACCTTGCGTAAGTTTGGTAGGAAGGTACCAAAGTAATCCGGCAAGGAACAACTGGACAATGATCAAGAATATCTGAAGTACACGAAAGGACAAAGGACATGTTTCTCGTTTATGGAGGTGACGAAGAGCTGCGTCGTAATGGGTTCACGTCGGCGCTAGCTTCGACACGAGTCTGGATGACTCTAAGTCACAAACCGGATCACGTGTATATGTTGAATGGTGGAAGCGATGGTAGTGCGGCTACAAGCGAGCGTCGTGGCGGGATCTACATGTGAGCGGAGTACATGGCAGCCTCGGGAGAGTGCATGAAGCAATTTGGGTGAAGGAGTTCATCACGACCTAGGAGTCATACCCAATGCGTCGGGGCCGATCAAACTCTTCTATGACAACCTTGGAGCTATTGCCCTTGCCAAGGAGCCCGGTTTCACAAGACCGAGGCACATCAAGCGTCGTTTCAACTCCATCCGTGAAAATGTTCAAGATGGAGACATAGATATTTACAAAGTACATACTGGATCGAATGTATATGAGGATCATTGACTAAACCTCTCTCATAAGCAAAACATGATCAACACGGAACTCTCTGGTGTTGATTCATCACAATGTAACTAGATTATTGACTCTAGTGCAAGTGGTAGGCTATTGGAAATATGCCTAGAGGCAATAATAAAGGATTATTATTATATTTCCTTGTTCATGATAATTGTCTTTATTCATGCTATAAGCTGTATTATCAGGAAATCATAATACGTGTGAATACATAGACCATAATATGTCCCTAGTAAGCCTCTAGTTGACTAGCTCGTTGATCACAGAGATAGTCATGTTTTCTGACTATGGACATTAGATGTCATTGATAACGGGATCACATCATTAGGAGAATGATGTGATGGACAAGACAATCTAAGCATAGCACAAGATCGTGTAGTTCGTTTGCTAGAGCTTTTCCAATGTCAAGTATCTTTTCCTTAGACCATGAGATCGTGTAACTCCCGGATACCGTAGGAGTGCTTTGGGTGTACCAAACATCTGCGTAAGCTGGGTGACTATAAAGGTGCACTGGCGGTATCTACGAAAGTGTACATTGGGTTGACACGGATCGAGGCTGGATTTGTCACTCCGTGTAATGAGGAGAGAGGTATCCTGGGCCCACTCGGTAATGCATCATCATAATGAGCTCAATGTGATCAAAGTGTTTGATCACGGGATCATGCATTACTGATCTGAGTAAAGTGACTTGCGGTAATGAGGCTGAGCGAGTATTGGGATACAAACGATCGAGTCTCGAGCGAAATGTATACGGATTGACAAAGGGAATTGAATCTGAGGTTGTTTGAATCCTCGACATCGTGGTTCATCCGATGAGATCATCGAGGAGCATGTAGAGCCAACATGGGTATCGAGATCCGCTGTTGGTTATTGCCGAGAGCCGTCTCGGTCATGTCTACGTGTCTCCCGAACCCGTGAGGTCTACACACTAAGGTTCGGTTGGCGCTAGGGTTGTATGATTATGAGTATACAGCAAACGAATGTTGTTGAGTCCGGATGAGATCCCGACGTCACGAGGAGTTTCGAAATGGTCGGAGGTAAAGAATTATATATAGGAAGTGCTGTTTGACCATCGGGAAGGTTTGAGGGCGCAGGTATTGTCTGAGGACCAGGAAGGTCGAGGTCCACCGGGTGGGGCCACCCATCTGGAGAGGCCCCAAGGGCTGAAGTGGGGAGGAACCATCCCATAGTGGGCTGGTGTGCCCCCTTGGCCCCCTCGCCTAGGGTTGAAACCCTAGGGTGGGCGCCCATGCCTTGCAGGGGCCTCCACCCCTGACGCCGCCCCCCAGGAGGTGCATCTCCCGGGGCGGCCCCCCGGGGGCCTATATAAGGAGGCGGGGGAGGCTGCCACACCTGTGTCTTGGCGCCTCCCTCCCTGCACCTCGTCCTCCTCCCATGACAACTTGGCGAAGCCTGCTTGGAGTCTCTTTGCATCCACCACCACCCGTAGTCGTCTGCTTTGGATCATAATCAACCTCTCCTTCCCCTTGCTGGATCAAGAAGGAGGAGGCGTCATCCGCTCCGTGCGTGTGTTGAGCAGCGGAGGTGCTGTCCGTTCGGCACTTGAGTCGTGGTGATTTGAATCCCTGGCGAGTGCGACTCCATCATCACCGTTCTCTTGAGCAGCTTCATACCTGTGATCTACAAGTGGTATGTAGATGCAATCTCTCTCCCATGACTCGTTGCTTAGATGAACTCATAGATGGATCTTGGTGAAACCGTGGGAAAAATTTTAATTTTATAGCGTTCCCCGGTGATTCTGAAGCGAGTAAAGAGACTTCTTGGTAACAATATTGAACTAGGTATATGGATACGTGACGATCGAATCTCGGGCAGAAGTAACATCCCAGATGACAAAGGGAATAACGTATGTTGTCATAGCAGTTCGTGATAAAGATCTTACGTAGAATATGTAAGACCATTATGAGCATCGAGTTACGCTATTGGTTATTGACGGGAGAGGTGTCTCGGTCATATCTACATAGTTCTCGAAGCCATAGAATTAGCATGCTTAACGTTCGATGGCGATTTTGTATTATATGAGTTTATGTGATTTGGTGACCAATTGTTGTTTGGAGTCGTATGAGATCACAAACATGACGAGAGTCTCAAAATGGTCGAGAGGTAAAGATTGACATATAGGATGATAGTATTCGGACACCGAAGTGTTAGGATGAGTATCAAGGTACATGTCGGGTCATAGAAAGGGGTTCCCCCCTGGCTTTGTGACAAAGATATGGGCTTAATGGGCCAAGTGAGGGAACATACCAGCCCTTAAGAGGTTAGTGCGCCCTTTTAGGGAGCCAGCCATATGGGAGGAAAGGAAAGGAGAGAAGAAGAAGGAAAGTGTGAGTAGGACTCCTACTTCCTTCCCCCTCCATCCTTTCCCCTTGTCTAAACTATGTGATGTGACGGCCGGGGAGCCCCTAGGGCAGCCAGCCACCTATGTGGTGTCCAGGCTGCCTCCCATCCCTCCACCTATATATGTGTGGGAGGAGGGCTAACCAACACAACAACATCTGTTGGCCGTGTGCGGTGCCCCCCTCCATAGATTACACCTCGATCATATTCTCGTGGTGCATAGGCTAAGCCTGTAGCGGATCACTTCACCATCCTTTGTCACCATGCCATCGTCTTTGTGAGAACTCATCTATTTCCTCGACACTTTCTTTGGATGAAGAGTTGAGGGCGTCATCAGTGACGTGCGTGCGTAGAACTTCCGGAGGTGCCGTGCGTTCGGTACTTCATCAGTCGGAGCGAAAGAAGTTTGACTACATCAACGCGTTGTCAAATGCTTACGCTTTCGGTCTATGAGTGCGTAGTCACACTCTCCCCCTCTTGTTGCTATGCATCTCCTAGATAGATCTTGCGTGGCGTAAGTTTTTGAAATTATATGCTACATTTCCCAACAGTCTTGACCACATGAAAGCTATTATAGTAGGGACGAAAAGCTTTGGGTACAACCTTGATAAAACAGGTTGGAAGTGGTACAACAATCTCCATTTGCACATATCAATGGATCCCTTCAACAATGATGCATAAGCCCCTAGGAAGTCTCGGCAATGACCCACTGGAATTTGTATCAGACCTTATTGATCAGAACTCGGGTCAGTGGGACACACAACTTGTTAGGTGCAACTTTCTCGCTCGGATGCTACAACCATTCTTAATATCCTTTGTGAAATTTGTTGGCGGAGAAGATCGACTAATTCGACTCACTGGAAAGACGAGGAGAATACTTTGTTAAAACAACATATACGTGCTCTCAGTGACTCGTAATGGGCATCACACTCTAGAGGAAGGGGCGGTATCGGAGACATCATCGACATGAAAACAGCTTTGAGTACTGCTCTCTGGAAGCTTGAAATCCTCCTAAAAGTTACGGTTTTCTTGTGGAGAGTGGTGCGAGAGAATCCTTCGACTCGCTACTCCAGTGACATCGCCATTTCGGAGGCGGTTTTTCTGGCGTGATCTATGTAAATCTTTGGATGAAGATCGATGCATGCCGATTGCATTGTTCCATGCTAGGAGTTTTACAGGCAATGACACGAGAAGAACTTGATCTAAAACTACCTCGGTTGCATTCTAACACTTGAAGCGAAAAGACATTGTCTTAGATGAGTTATTTTCTCCCTCTTGATAGTTGCTAGATCATCATAGTTATGCATGCAATATAGACATGCACGTAACGGTGGACTCATGATCAAGAGGTTTGACCCTCGACGATTGATAACCCACAAGTATAGGGGATACATAGCTTGTTTTGGGGTAGAGTATTCAACCCAAATTTATAGATTGACACAAGGTGATCCAAAGAATATTTGCAAGTATTAGCAGTTGAGTTGTCAATTCAACCATACATGGAGATTAAATATCTGACAAAAATCGATTATGAGTGGTATGATAGTTTTGATAGTAGTGGTGTGATGGCGATACGATATCAATGATTTTGTAGCAAGTGTAATAGTAACAACGGTAGTAATAACTTAAAAACAATATGTGAAAAACTTCGTGAGGCATTGGATCGATGGTTTGGTTGGATGATATTCATCATATATGATCATAACCTAGAGCGTCTGAGAACTAGCTCGGTTCATAAATATAATGTAGGCATGTATTCCATAAATAGTCATACATGCTTATGTAAAGAACTTGCATGACATCATTTGTCCTACCCTCCCATGGCAGCGGGGTCCATAAAGAAACTAAGGAATATTAATGCCTCCTTTTAATGGAGAACTAGAGCGAAGCATTAACACATAGTGAATACATGAACTCCTCAAACTACGGTCATCGTTGGAAATTATCGATTATTGTCTCACCGGGGTTTCACGGATCATAACACGTAAGCAGTGCATATAACTTGCAAGATCAGATCTAGGACATAGATATAATGGTGAAAACATAAGCGGTTGAGATATGAAACCATGGCACTTTCGGGCCCTAGTGACAAGCATTAAGCATAGAAAAGTCATAGCGACATCAATCTCGGAGCATAGTGGATACTAGGGATCAAGCCCTAACAAAACTAACTCAATTACATGATGAATCTCATCCAACTCCTCACAGAGTAGGAGAGCCTCTGAAGAATTACTCACTCAATGGGGAACATCATGGAATTGCGATGAAGGAGGGTTGGTGATGGCGAAGATCGAAGATTCCCCTCTCCGGAGCCCTAAGCGGACTCCGAGATCGCCCTCTAGATGAAGAACACGAGGTGGCGGCTTAATCTCATGAAATCACGATAACTCTTTCTCCCTATTTTTTCTCTGAAAATAGGATTTTATAGTGTTGGAGTTAGGGTCTCGGGGCCCTTAGGGTGGGCACAACCCACTTGTCTTGGCGCTGGAGGGGTGCGCACCCTGGTGGGTTTGGTCGACTTGACCCCCCCCCCCGGTGGTGTAATCGCCTCGATGCGGCTATATCTCACGTGTCGGCTAGCGACTTAGAGGCATAAGCTTGCATTAGAAAGCAATGTACCATAAGTGAGGTAATCTTCACACAACCCTGTAATACATAAGGAAAGAGATACATAGTTGGCTTACAATGCATACTTCACACAATTACATGAATAAAGCATTACATCATCTGAGATACAATCAAGGTCAGACTACGGAACCAAAATAAAAAGACTACCAAATGCTACAGATCCCCGATAAGTCCCAAGCTGAGCTCCTCTTGATCAAGCTGAAGCGAAACAACACAATGAACAAGATCTTCATCGAGCTCCTGCTTGACTCCAGATCCTGCGTCGCTTGCCACGGTTTCATCGGCACCACAAACTGGTTTTGGAAGTATCCGGTGAGTCACGGGGACTCAACAATCTACTTTTAGTGAGATCAAGACTATTTAAGCTTATAGGAAGGATGTAGTAATGAGGTGGAAGCTGCACAAGCGACTAGCATATATGGTGGCTACAATACGCAAAGAGGCGAGAAGAAAGCAAAGCACGCAGTCGTGAAGCTAGTAGCGATCAAGAAGT
>JAHHZJ010009841.1:0-28736 GCA_021437245.1 Aegilops speltoides
AAAATGTCCAATGAAAGCACGTAAAACTTGTTCATTAATCTCATGAAAGTACTAGGTGCATTAGTTAACCCAAAAGGCATGACTAACCACTCATATAATCCAAACTTAGTTTTAAATGCTGTTTTCCATTCATCTCCCAATTTCATACGAATTTGATGGTATCCCTCATAAATCAACTTTGGAGAATATTGTAGAGCCACTCAATTCATCAAGCATATCATCTAGCCTAGGAATAGGGTGGCGATAACGAATAGTAATATTATTAATGCCTCTACAATCAACACACATACATTGGCGTACCATCCTTTTTCGGCACTAGAATAATAGGAACAGCACAAGGACTAAGGATTGGCGTATATAACCTTTGTCGGCAGCTCACATAGCTTGGCATAATCTCCTTCGTCTCCTCTGGATTGGTGCGGTATGGTGCGGTTGGGTAATGATGCACCGGGAATTAAGTCAATTTGATGCTCAATCCCTCGAATAGGTGGTAATCCGGTGCTTGCGTCTTGTGGAAAGAGCGTCGGTGAACTCTGCAAAATGTCGAGTAGCAATGAGGGGGCAAGAGGAAAACGTCCTCGAATGAAAATAATGCCTCTTTGCACATAAGCATAGCAAATAGATTTGCTAAAATCTAGCTCATCAATATCAGATTTGGTGGCAAGTAAACATGCACTTTTCAATTTAATTTGAGAAGCAACGATAGATGGTTTATTATTAGGCTTCATGTGTTGCTCAAATTCTTTTGCCACAATCTGATTTTCCTCTTATTTTCTCCTGTTTTGCTTTATTAGCTCTATTAATATCATCTTTCAAAATGGACTCAGAGTCATAGGAAGCAAAGTAATATTTTTATCCTTATGAACAAGAGTATCTTGATTGTTTCTACCATGGTGTCAAATTTTTATCAAATTGCCATGGTCTACCAAGTAACAAGGAACATGCTTGCATAGGTACCACATCACAATCAACATAATCAGCATATGTAGAGATACTAAAATGCACACGAACGATGCGTGTTACCTTAACCTTGCATTGTTGTTGAACCATTGGATGTAGTAAGGATGTGGATGTGGTCTTGTGATGAGATAAGCTTCTCCACCATCTCCATGCTAGCCAAGTTGTTGCAGCTCCCTCCATCTATGATGGCCTTGAATAGAACGTTCCTTCACAACTCCTTTGTATGGAACAAATTATGCCTCTGATTTTGCTCAAACTTGTGTAACTGCACCTCAAAACCGTTGAGCAACTAAACATTCATACCGTCGGCATCTTGGCAGCCATGTATTGTGTCTCATGATCGAGAATCATCTCCACGTGTTCCTCATGTGTAATAGAGCCAAAGTCTCCTCATCATAGTCACTAGTGGACTCATACCCACCGTCCTCGTTAGCAATCATCTGCAGCTGAGATTTGCATTCTCTGCATAAAATGTCCTCTTCCCTTATGACGACAAATAATATCACTTGTGTGCCTGTTGGCGCCATGGAAGAAGAAAGAGCTCTGTGCGAGCGGTAGGTGTGCTCTTGGCGAGATAGTGGTGGTGCTTTGCTTTCTTGTATCACGGTCGGAGGTGGCACTGAGAGGAGGTGATGGTGGAGTAAGTAGATGATGCACGTGGTGTCCATGATGAAGGTCGACCTGCGAAAAAGTTAGTCGGCGCCAATGCTTTCGATCACGCACTTCACGTTCAGCTTTACAAGCAAGATGGAATAAGCAGTGATATTATTATAATCCTTATAGTCTAGAATAGTGCGAATCTCTCTATTTAATCCACCCGAAAGCGTGCAAGCATAGCTTCATTCTCCTCAACAATACCACATCTAATCAAGCGGTTTGTAATTCACGATAATATTCTTCTACAAATTTTCCTTGTCTTAAGCGCTGCAATTTTGAAGCAATTCACGTTGATAATATGGTGGAACCCGGCGATCTGCATAGCAGTTTTCAAAGCAGCCCAAGTGCATTTGGAGCAGGATATAATCTACAATGTTGGACCACCAAACACATGCAAAGCTAGTGAAAGCACAAGCAATGACGAGGAACACATCTCTCCTCGGGATATTGTAAACATGTAAATCGTTGTTGAGTTTCTAACTCCCAAGTAAGATATATATCGGAACATATCTACCCTCAAATGGTGGAATATTCAATTTCAGTTTAGGGAGATGGTCATGATCTCGTACTGAGGGCCTAACATTGCCATTATTTGCATGTGGGCGACCTGGTGGTTGTGGTGCTGGTGGTTGCACGTAGATTCGATGTTGATAAACCTCATCCTCGTAATCTCCCACATAATCATCCTCGTCGGTACCAGCGTGACATGAGGAGGCAAGCACCAACAGCGATGCTTGGCGGCACAGAATTTTGTCTGGCTCAATAGAGACACGCTGAGCTCGTCCATCTTGATTCGGAAGGCGTAGTTGTTGTCGTTCTGAGGTGCGATAGGTGCAGCGGCGGTGGTTGTGGAAAGGCAGAGCAATTCATTAAACTTGCTATCAATCTTTGTTTCAACGTCTTCTCAATGCCATCTATCTTCTCCATGGCCTCGTCAAATCTGTTTAGCACATCTTGCACTGTCCAATCATCATTCTTTGAAACTTATCATGTAGCTGTTTGTTCGTCGGGTTCTCCCAATCAGTCTCATCGACTTGTGATCCTGTCATGGTTAGCAGCAAATAAAACACACAAGAATATGATCTCTGAGGCTACTAAGAAGTGGTGGTGGTGTATCACAAACCCGTCAAGCAAATCTCAAATTCTTACAGTTCTTACCCGGCGGTGGTGATCGGCAACCGTTGTGGTCAAAACTCTCAAAGCTTGGATATAGCGATTACCAAGGAGAGTCAGCATGCAGCGTAGATGTATGTGGAGCTGGGAAGGCTTATAATATGGTAGCAAAAAGATCGACAATAACCAATTCAGAGATGCAAAGTTGAATAAGCGGCTCAGCTTGCGATCTTGTCTTTGGTCTAGGCTGAACCGTGCTAGAGGAGCGAGCCTAGAACACTAACAAAATCCAGGCGCTGCCACGTAAACAAGGGAGGAGCACACTCTGAATTTTTTTTAAGCTCTTTTTTTTTTGCTGCTTTTTTTGCTGCTCTTTTTCTTTTTTTGCGAAAAATCACTATAATGGCGAGTGTCTCAAAACTCTTCCCGAGTCAAACTGATGGGCCAGACACGAAGAATTTTTTGACAATTTTTTTTATTGCTGGACCCAAAAGCTGAAGCAGGTCAAAAAACTTTCTATAGCGGCGACTATCTCAATCGTTTAGAAACACCTAAAATAGGATAGCCAGAAATTTTTTTGTCCGTGCGTTTTGGAAAATTTTGGGCCTAAGCGGAGGTGGTTTCGGACGGCAAAAGATTCTGGAATCGAAACCTACTCGGACAAGAAACGAATCGGAAATTAGATGGATCGAAAACAAATCTAATATGCAAGGGACTCGGATTGGTGGTGGATATATGGTGGTGGTAGATGCTTAGCGGTGGTGGTATATGGCAGCGGTGGTGGTATATGGATACGGATTGAGCGGTGGCGGATAGCGGTGGTGGTAGATAGCGAGGCGATGATAATGGTCTTGGCGGGCGTGACAGCGTATGACGAACTTGAAACTCTAAAGACTAGACTCTAAGACCACAACTAGACGGCGATGCAACATAAATTCAACAATGCAAATCTGAAAAGATTATGCAAAGGCTCGGGTGGTTCGGATAGGATGAACTAACCTAATTTTTTGTGGCTTTTTCGTGGACTATAGGTATGAAGAGCGGACTCGATCTAGACTACGAAAATGTAAAATCTCACGAGCGACACGGAAATCTGATACCACTTGATAGAGCGAGGTGTCCGTCTTCGATGAGATGGTGGATTTCGCTTTGGTGGAAGTCGACTTTGGCGATCCGACTCTGACGGCGTGAGGGCGTCGCCTATAACAATCGCTAAACCAACTCGAGGTTATTGACCACGCCGAACACGATCAACGACCACGAGGTCTATTTCCTGAGCGAAGCGAAGAACAAGCAAGCTGAGATTGCAATCTGGATATTGCGAATTTAAGATGAAAGCTTTATTGATCAAGGTGGGGTTACGTGGCGCCTTTATGCAGTCGTTGAACACAAGCGAATGCTGTGAAGTTGCAGCTATGGCGAACTTTTGATCTAAACAAAACCCGAAGTCTAAGCGGTGCCCTAAGGGCTGTATATATGGAGAAGAGGGGTGAATTTCGTGGCCCTTGGTGGAGGGTGGAAACTAACCCTATCTCTTGTTTCCCCACATCATAGGACTCTAAAATAGCCTATACTAATGTATTTCGAAATTACATGGGCCTGGCCCAATAATAAGGTGTGACACCTAAAATAGCCTCTGGACGAAATTTATGAAGTGGCATCTTGTATATTTCGTCCAAGGCTTCATGCAGATCATTATGGTGGCTTCAAAGTCTGAAATCATCACTTGTAACTCCATTCTTGTCCCCCTTAGCATGCCATCATCTCCATGCTTGTTCTTGCTCAATGTTCATCCTTCTCCAAGCTAGGCCCTTCATTTGTAAGCAAAACAAATGTATCCAATTTAAGACATCATATTCTCATGAACATTAGAATCATTACCAAAAGCGAAAGTACACAGTAGTAATTTAGTTGGCGTCTTGTGAGCTCTAGTAATTGGTCCGATGGTATAGCGGCGAGGGCTGTGGGTGTAACAATGGTATTGATGTCCTCATCAAGCCACATCCTTCGGCCCCCTCATCGAGAATCCTTGCGGGTACTCAATGGTGACCCGACTTTAGTCACCATCATATGAGTATGTATATATATATAGTATATACCCGTGATCACCTCCCAAGTGATCACGGCCGATAATATAGCAAAGGCGGTGACAAGAATGTAGGGCCAATGATGATAAACTAGCATCCTATACTAAGCATTTAGGATTGCGGTAAGGTATCAGCAGATGTAGCAACAATGTCGGGCTATGCATGAGAATAGGATCAGCGGAAGCGGTAACATGCTACACTACTCTAATGCAAGCGGTATAGAGAGAATAAGCGATATCTGGTGATCAAGGGGGCTTGCTGGTTGCTCTGGCAAGAGAGAGTTCGTCAATTCCGTAGTCGAATTGGGGAATTCGCCTGGCGATCTCGAAGTCTCTAGGAAGAAGAGGGAGCTTGATAAATACATAGCAAGCAAGTGCGTAACGGAGACAACAAGCGAGCTAGGCGTGTTCTATCGCGGTATGAGGTGATCTACGGTGAAGGGGGACATCCGGGAAAGTATTCCGGTGTTCCGTGTTTTCAGACAGATGAGCAGGAGGTGAAATGTTGCAGAGTTCACTATGCTGGGGACGTGGCGAGATGAGCAGGCTGCGTATCCGGAATCGTCTCGTGGTTACGAGCAACTTTCATGTACAAAGTTTTTCCATCCGAGCTCACGGTTTATTTTATATTAATTTTAAAAGATTTAAACATTTTTAGAATTTATTTAATTATTTTAAATCAACATTATCGAGAATAGTGTTCTTGGCGTCATCATGACATCGGCATGGCGTCATCGATCAGCAGAGGTGTTGGTGGTCAAGTAACGATGTGGGTCCGTTAAGTCATTGACTTTTGGTCTAATGGGCTTTAACTAATCTAATTCTTGTTAAATTAAACTAACTAGTTAATTAGATTAATTATCTAAGATTAATTAATTTAATTAATTTAGTTAATTAATTAATTAAATTCATTATTGTTATTTTTTTTCTAAAAGCGTTATGGCGGGCCCCTTTGTCATAGGGCCACAGGGGGCCAGCAGACGCAGGCGCTGAGGCGGGTTGGCGTTGCTGGCGCCCGGGCAGTCGCCCAGAATCGCTTGGCGAGGCCGAGGCGGCTTGCGGCGAAGCGCCCGGCAAAACCAGCGAAATGGCTGGCGCGCCAGCCATGTGACTACCACCTGACAGGCGGGGCGAAGCAGAGCGGTCGGTGGAACCGGCAAGCGAGGTGGAGGTGGTCATGGCGGCGGCGTGGCGTGGCGGGCGTGGACCACCAGGCGGCGCCGGAAACCCCGCCTGTGCTATTTGGCCTTGTGATGAAAACAGCGTCGGCGGCAGAAGAAGGAGAAGCTCCGCGAGGTTTATAGGGAAAGAACCTTGCGGTGAGGTGGAAGTCGGGGGCAGCGGCGCAGCGAGGCCAGCAGTCTTGGCGGTCGGTGAGGTGGCCTCTGGCGGCAACGGCGTGGTTCGGCGACGGAGTCGAACCGCCATGGGCCGAGCGCGCCGGGCTTCGGGAAAACGGCGGTGCAAGAAGAGGATGGAAGGCGGGAGGTGTGGCCCGAGAGTGGCGTCGCGGAGGAGGATGGGGCGGTGGCAGCTGACAGGCGTCGTCGAACAAGGCGTGGTCGCCCAAATCCCGATCTGGATCGAGGAGTGGGGAGGCAGTGAGTGGGGGTGCGTGGTGGTAGTGGGTTAGGGTTTGAGGATGGGGGATATGGGGAGGCGGTTGGGCGGGGAAGGCTGGGCGGCTGGCTGGGCTATATTGATTAGGCGGGGTTCTCTTCCTTTTCTTTCTTTCTTTCTTTTCTTTATTTTTCTTTTCCTTTTTACATTTTATTTAATTTAGGGCATTTAGGTATTTTATAAAATCGTGTCTTCTACACCATAATTACCTATGTCATTTTTAGCCTTTGTTTGAACATTTTTGTTTCAACTTCTAAAATCTTTTGTTGTTTGCCATTTTTTGAATTGATTACTGGATTGGTTTGATCTAACGATAGATTAGCGATGGCTGGGGTGGCGTGACAGCATTGGCGTGGGATCACTTTGTAAGCAATTATCAGGCGTCACAATTCTCCTCCTTACAAGAAATCTTGTCCGAGATTTAAGAGGGGACTAGGGAAAGATCTTGTTATGAAAGTTCTATGAATCTTCTCGGTTTGGTTGCTCTTCTCGAAGAAATCGATCCATTACATTGAGGTCTTCATTTCTCTACTTCCGGTCATCATCTTTGAAGTTGTCTTCCTTTCTTGAGATCTTCATCGTACTTACGGAAAGGATAAAGGGTGGGCATTCGGAGTATGGACCTCTACAAGGTCGACTATAAATGTCGATAACATCGAGGAAGATGGCGGAAGTAACTCTCAAATTTAAACTTAAGAAAATATCGAGAGCAAGGTAAGAGGTATCATGTGAAGTTTCAAGCGGGCGAACAATGCGTTTGATGCAGAAACAAAAGGTGTGAAAAGGGTTCAAAGCAATGGGGATAAGTATTGTATACGATAGCGAGAACTAAAGGTGGCTCGTGAATTACATACAAAGTCAAGCGTGAGGAATATCTTTGACAGGGTGTGCGGGAGAGTCGGGTTTCGATCTGTGGAAGCTGTGGGTTATGGGCCCACCATGTGGGTTAAAGGTAGGAAGGGGATGGCGTCTTGCATGATCATGTAAGCAAGGCATGTCGGAAGAATAACCTATCGGTTATGTCGGCAACATCGGTACCAAGGGCGAGGCGAAGAGAACCAATTCACTGCTTTCGTTGAGGCGGACCAATAGGCCAAGTTCTTATCCATCGGTGGTTACGAAATGTTTTCAACAATAATAACGAGGTCTTCTTGACACGGTTGTACACCAAAGTGTTCACATAAGCGGGAGAATATTCTTTGCTTAGATCATATAGATCACCGATAATGTTCAACAAAACAATGGGAAGGAGAAGGTGATCATCGGTTTAAAATAGAACAATGGAAAGGACAATGTGTCTAAACACATATTTGAGAGGTATATCCTTCCCAAAGGAAGCGAGCATGATACCCATGACATAATATAATGTGAAAACCCTTTAGGTAAGGAGAAAAAATTTCATGACATTAACCATACAACGGTGTTTGGATAATAGAGCAAGAAACATTTAGCATTAGGCTTCAAATGTTCTTGTTGAAAATCAGTACCACAGAACATGCTTGAGATAGCATTGCATGGTCATCAAGCAAAAGGTCGGACTTTGGATACTAAAAGGATTCATCAGGGAACAACATATAGAATAAGTCTTTTGATTTCCTCATGGAAGAATGGTTAACCTTGCAAAAAAACTATAACAAAAGGTCCTCGGCTGGGGTGCTAGGCAAAGACACCACCTTACAGGGTTATGTAGAGACCAATGTTATAACTTTTTGGAAATATGTCCCGACCATCATATCGTAGAGAATTCAGATCTAATTGGTGTCGAGAATGCCTCGGACTTAGGATACACGAGAAGAAAAGGCGCTAACACAAATTGTCGAGATGACATTGTAAGATTCTCGGAGGTGAACTATGGGCGAGTCCCAAAACAAGAGTTCATCATTAACCCATGGAAGAGAGGATGAGGAGGTGGTGATGGACTCGTGACCATTCATTGAGATTTCCAAAAAGATGGATTTCCACAATTATGAGAACAAGGAGATAACATTTGTCATATCAAGTGATATAATGAGGTATGCTCGAGGAAAACATACACAATTAAAATTGGTTGAAAGGTGCACCCGAAATATGGGCTTAGGTAGCAGGATCAATGTTAGAATGGTGATTCGATAACCAATGGTCTAAGAATGAAATGTCGACCATTAACTTCAAAAGCAATATGGTTGCTAGAAGTTTAAATTTACACATCACAGACCATTTGTCGGTATTCGGTTAGAAACAACTCAAGGACCAAGAAAAGAATGGTGATGTTAATAAGTATCACTTGTATCAAGAATTCTTAAAATTGGTGAATTTCCCATGACATTCTTGACATAGAAGATAGCAATACTACAAGGTAGAACATAACATAAGTTGGGTAGCAAGGATCTCAAGGTACAACACAAAACACGAACAAGTTTGTGTTGGAGGGAGAACATTAAAGTGGTCGATGACAACACAAATCATCAAGGGCAAGGATGGTATTTCTCATCATGAATTCAATTGATATCCGGGAAGGAGTCAAGATGTTGATGATGATCACGACAAATTTTGTCGAGAGGCTCCACGAAGATGTAATCCATCGGCGATGACATCAAGTTAAAGGAATTATGAAGCAAAAGGTTATTGGAACCATGGATGCGACACAAACTTGAAATCAAGCTTGTTGTTCAAGGTGAAATGATATGGCGAGGAAAATCAGCGTAAGCTTAGCTCATAAATGAGAAATTGTGCTCGAGGAAGAAAGGACCAGGTAGCAAAGTTAAAATTTAGTACAAAATGATATAGCCGATCGGGCTAGGAATAGCGTGATGGAGTATTAAACTTCTCATCCACAATGTACTAGAATCTTGAATCACGAAGCGATTCGATTAAGCTAATCGGTGTTCTCGGTTGGCGACAACCCAGAACCGTGGAGTGACTCTGACGGGGGAGGCACTACTTCATCAATGCATAAGATGTAGTGCAATCGGTTGATATCCTCGAGATACTAGGGGTTAGTACTCAAGGTAGATCAAAATAGAGGTTGGATGGGTGTATTGATGCATGTAGAGAGGACAAGTGATTTAACTTGTCAGAAATGGAATCAAGTAGAAAATATGGTGGGATCCATGATTGCAAAGGATCAATTCACAGATTCCAAATGATATTATAACAAGGAAATAGTTATTATTACAAGAAGCTTCCATGATAGGATCTACATCGTGTCCATGGGCATGAACACAAAGTTCAAGGTCGACTCCACTTCTTCAATGTATAACCTTCCATTCACTTCTCGCTTTGATAAAGGCATTAGTGTTGAAAGTTTTTACTGGTGAAATACCGGATGAGTATGACTTCGTGAAAACTTCGAGTTCACACATAGTAAGGAAGGCATAGGTTCAACCCATCGAGGGCATCTTAGGAACACATACCACAAGCTTCAGAGTAAATATCACCAGCTAAAGCGAGCATGGTTGGCAAAAGGAGAGGATACAATTTTCCAAAGGCATTATGTATCGAAGAAAGAACTCACAAGGTGATTAATTATGAAGGACCTTTGTCGGATAATAATCCAACAGTGGATATGGCGATCAAAATGGAGTTGATGTGAGTATCGATACCCAATCAAAGGAAGAAAGAATGCAAATGCATCGATTTATAGAACATCTGAATAATTCAACATTTAAATAACAAAGGAATTATGATTTTCAAATAAAGGATCGGGAGCAAACACTACGATCAAGGATGGATAAGTTGAATAGACTTGAGGTACAATCGATGGCAATCGATTTGCGAGAACCAGCTCATGTTAGAAAGGCGTTTGAGCGGAAAGATGCTTTATAAGGATCAGCGATGATTGCGTGCATTCGCAACATATTGAATCAACGGACTCAAAATGACAATGACAAGGGATGCCATTAAGATTACGAGACTTATGGGATTAACCATAATGCAAGTAAGCAAAATTTCAAAACAATAGGCTGCTCGGGATTTTGGAAGATCGGGTAGTATTTGAATGTATTTTGTGAAACACATGAACAAATTTGGACAAGCGGATACTCGGCAAAGCGAGTAATTATCATGAGGGGTATTCATGCAACAAGGAAGCTGAGGCGATAAGCATAAAAAATTCTCGGAATATCGAAAAGTATTTGGGACATCTTGTAATAACAAAACAGCGGGGATGAAAATATGAGCGATAGGTGTAAGTAGTTATCGAGAGGATTTATCGATGGAAGTGAATTACAAAAGCGATGGCACATAGTCTCGAGAGCACATCGTAGAGTATCTTCGGAATCTTACGGTGCGCGAAATTCAGCCGGTAACAAGGGCTCTCCGGGAGGAAGTACTTGCGAGAACCTAAAGTTAGTTTTGTTTTTAGCAAAATCATTTAACCCGAATAGAAGAGCTCGAGTCGAGTAAAGGCGAGGAATAAAAGATCCTACTACCACCCAGGCGTGGGCCCATGGGCGCACAGCCATGTTAGTAAAAGTTTTGTAAAGTCTAGACTCGACTTGGCCAAGGAGTTGGAAGGGGATTCCTACTGGCGATCGGCTCGATACCAACTTGGCGCCCCGATTCAATCGTACACTAATCACGCGCGCATAAAAGTATGCGATCAAGATCGAGACTCACGGAAGATATCACAACACAACTCTAAAACATAAATAAGTCATACAAGCATCATAATACAAGCCGAGGGGCCTCGAGGGCTCGAATACAAGTGCTTTCGATCATAGGCGAGTTAGCGGAAGCAACAATATCTGATCTGAGACATAAGTTAAACAAGTTTGCCTTAAGAAGGCTAGCACAAACTAGGATCTGGATCGAAAGAAGCGCAGGCCTCTGCACAGGATCCTCTAAACTACTCTGGTAAATGCGTCGGTGACTGCTGCGTAGTAGTAAACACCTCCGGTGTAGTAGTCGTCCCGACGGTGGCGTCGCTCTGGACTCCACATCTGGTTGCAATAACCGGAGAAAAGAAAGGAAAAGGGGAAAGGGGAGAAAGCAACCGTGAGTACTCATCAAAGTACTACATAAGCAAGAACTACACTACATATGCATGGGTATATGTGTAAAGGGCCATATCGGTGGGTGAGCTGCGAGAATGCGAGAATGAGAGGGATAGCTAATCTGTCGAAGACTACAACTACAGCAGACCTCCGTCTTGCAGCATGTAGAAGAGTAGGCTGAAGTCCTCCAAGTAGCATCGCCAAGTAGCATCTCCATAGCATCTCGGTAGCATCTCGGTAGCATCGCATAGCATAATCCTACCGCGATCCTCTCCTCGTCGCCTTGTTAGAAGCGATCACGGGTTGTCTGTGGAACTTGGAAGGGTGTGTTTTATTAAGTATCCGATTCTAGTTGTCATAAGGTCAGGTACAACTCAAGTAGATCACATTACAGAAGATCACGGCTATTGAATAGATTAACTTCCTGCGGTGCACCACATAACCCAACACGCTTGATCCCATTTGGCGGACACACTTTTCTAGGTCATGCCCGGCCTCGGAAGATCAACCGTCGCAGCCCACCTAGGCAACAGAGAGGTCACCGGCGGTCTAAATCCTATATGTAGCGGTCAGACCCATCGCCCATTGCACACACTTGCGTTCGGCCGGCGGCGAACTAGCCCCTTAATAATACAAGCGGGCTTACGTTCCAATCCGGTAGCAGCGCTCGTCGTCGGTGACGTCAAGAAGGCGGTGATACCACGGCGGCGGGATACCCATAACTACTCGGCGTAGATGGTTGGTCGCGTATAGACCAAATGGCGGACTCGGATCAAATACCCAAATCTCGTTAAGCGTGTTAAGTATCGCGAATGCGAGCAGGGCCGAAGGCCACTGTCTCCTAGGTAGTCTCAACCTGCCACAGCTCATACAAAATGTGATCGGGGCGTCGGGAACCCAGGCCCACCTCTACGGGATGGAGCCACATCCTTTCAGCCCCCTCATCAGAATCACTTGCGGGTACTCAATGAGGTGACCACGACTTTAGTCACCATCTGTATAGTATGTATATATGTATAGTATATACCGTGGTCACCTCCCAAGTGATCACTGACCCGATAATATAGCAAAGCGATGACAAGAATGTAGGGCCAATGATGATAAACTAGCATCCTATACTAAGCATTTAGGATTGCGGGTAAGGTATCAGCAGATGTAGCAACAATGTCGGGCTATGCATGAGAATAGGATCAGCGGAGCGATAACATGCTACACTACTCTAATGCAAGCGTTATAGGGAGAATAGGCGATATCTGGTGATCAAGGGGGCTTGCTGGTTGCTCTGGCAAGAGAGAATTCGTCAACTCCGTGGTCGAATTGAAAGTCATGCGGCGGTCTAAAGGTCTCTAGGAAAGAAGGGGAGAAAGCGATAAATCTGAGCAAGCAAGTGCGTAACGGAGACGACAATGAGCTAGGCGTGTTCTATCGCGGTATGAGGTGATCTGCGGTGAAGGGGAACATCAGGAAAGTATCCCGGTGTTATTCGTGTTTTCAGACGAGATGAATCGGAGGTGAAATGTTGCAGGTTCATATGCTAGGGACACGTGGCGGATGAGCGAATGCGTATCGGAATCGTCTCGTCGTTAAGAGCAACTTTCATGTACAAAGTTTTTCCATCCGAGCTCTGGTTTATTTTATATTAATTTTAAAAGATTTAAACATTTTTTAGAATTTATTTAATTATTTTAAATCAACATTATCTAGAATAGTGTTCTTGATGTCATCATGACATCGACATGGCATCATCGATCAGCAGAGAGGTGTTGGTAGTTACGACTAACGATGTGGGTCCCGTTAAGTCATTGACTTTTTGGTCTAATTAGGCTTTAACTAATCTAATTCTGTTAGAATTAAACTAACTAGTTAATTAGATTAATTATCTAGGATTAATTAATTTAATTAATTTAGTTAATTAATTAATTAAATTCATTATTATTATTTTTTTTTCTAAAAGCGTTAAAGCGGGCCCCTTTGTCATAGGGCCACAGGGAATACTAGCGAACGCCAGGCTGGCTGAGGCGAATTAGGAGCGTTCTTGTGCTTGCGCATGGCGGCTCGCCAGTGATCGCCCGAAGCGAGAAGGCCGCGGCAGCTTGCGAATCCACAGCGAGGCGAGCGCGTAAGCGCAGCCCAGCCTTGTAATTACACCTACGACGAGGGAGCAGGGGCGAAAGCAGACGGCAGTGCGAGAAACGGCAGCGAGGTGGAGGTGGTCGCGAAGCGGCTAATGGCGTGGCGGGCCGTGGACCAGGCGCGAACAGCCGAACAACGCTGCGTCTTTGAAACATGATAGGAGAAAATGGCGTCGCTGACGAAGAGGAGGAAGCTCACGAGGGTTTGTAGGGAAAAGAGCGGTGGAAGTAGCGGGGTGGAAGTCGGGGGCAGCAGCGGCGTAGAAAGCCGGCAGTGCTGGCGGTCGGTGGTGGTAGCCTCTGCCGGCGGCAACGTGGTTCCAGCGGCGAGTCGAGCCGCCATAGATGGGCGGAGCTTCGGGGAAAACGACCGCGGCGGTGCGAAGGCGGAAGGAGGCAGGTGTGGCGCGCCCGGCGAGGTGGCGTCAGCGGAGGAGGATGGGTAGCGGTGCTTGCGGCGTGGGCGGCGTCGAAGCAAGGCATGGTCGCCCGATCCCGATCTGGATCGAGGAAGTGGGGAGGCCGAGTGAGTGGGGGGTGCGTGGTGGTAGTGGGTTAGGGTTTGAGGGATGGGGGGATATGGGGAGGCGGTTGGGCGGGGGAAGGAACTGGCAGCCTGGGCACGGAACTGTAGCCGATTGGGCGGGTGATGAGGACATCAATACCATTGTTACACCACTGAGCCTATTTGCTATACATCTTGGACCAATTACTAGAGCTCCACATGCCGCCAACTAAATTACCAGTACTTTCGTTTCTTGGTAATGATTCTAATGTTCATGAGAATATGATCTGCCTAAATTGGATACATTTGTTTTGCTTACAAATGAAGGGCCTAGCTTGGAGAAGGATGAACATTGGAGCAAGAACACACATGGAGTTGATGGCATGCGCAGGAGAGATCAAACGGAGTTACAAGTGATGATTTCAGGGACTTTGAAGCCACCATAAGGAGTGCATGAAGCCTTGGACGAAATATACAAGATGCCACTTCATAATATTAGTCCATAGGCTATTCTGAGTCTTTGCGTCACCTTATTATTGGGCCAGGCCCATGTAATTTCGAAATACATTAGTATAGGCTATTTTTAGAGTCCGTATGTGTGGGAAACAAGAGATAGGGTTAGTTTGGACCCCTCCACCAAGGGCCACGAAATTCACCCCTCTTCCTCCATATATACAGCCCTTAGGGCACCGTTTAGACTTTGGGGTTTTGTTTAGATCAAAAGTTCGCCATAGCTGCAACCAGCGTGCCGTTTGTGTTCACGACGGACAAAGCGTCAGAACCCCACCTTGATCAATAAAGCTTTCATCTTATATTCGCAATATCCAGTTGCAATCTCAGTTTCTTGCTTGTTCTTCGTTTGCTCGCGAGGAAATAGACCCTCGTGGTCGGAGTTGATCGTGCTCGGCGTGGTCAATAACCTCTCGGAGTTGGTTTAGCGATTGCTAAGTAGCGGCGTCCTCGCTTCGTTCGTAGTCGGATCGTCAAAGTCGACTTCCACTGGCGAAATCCACCATCTCATCGAAAGGCGGGACACCTTTGCCTCTATCAAGTGGTATCGAGTTTCCGGGTTGCTCGGTGAGATTTTACGATTTTAAGTAGTTTAGATCGAGTCATTCTTCATACCTACAGTCCACGAAAAAGCCAAAAAAATTAGGGTTAGGTCATCATATCCGAACCAATCTGAGCCTTTGCATAATCTTTTACGTATTTGCGTTGTTGAATTTGCGGTTGCATCGTGGGTGTCGAGTTCTTTGGTCTTAGAGTCTAGTCTTTTAGAGTTTGAGTTACGGTCATAAGTTGTCACGCCGCGCCGCGCTGTCATCATCGCCCTGCCATCTACCACCAGCTTATCCATACGCTTGAATCCGTATCCATATACCACGCTGCCATATACCACCCGCTGCCATATACCACCATATATCCACCACCAATCAGGTTCCTTGCATATTAGATTTGTTTTGGGATCCATCTAATTTCCGATTCGTGTTTCCTTGTTTGAGGTAGGTTTGGATTCAGCAATCTTGCCGTCCGTAGAAGAGTTGGTTTCAAAAAAACCACCCTCCGTTTAGGCCCAAATTTTCCAAAAAGCATACGGGATAAAAAAATTTCTGGCTATCCTATTTTTGGTGTTTCTAAGCGTATTGAGCGATCGCCGTTATAGAAAGTTTTTTGACCCGTTTCAGTTTTGGGTCGAGGCGTCGAAAAAAAAAATTTGGTCGAAAATTTTCGTGCCCATCTGTCGGTTTGACACAGGAAGAGTTTTGAGACACTCGCCATTATAGTGATTTTTAAAAAAAAAAAAAAGCGGCAAAAAAAAAAAAGCGCAAAAAAAAAAAAGAAAAAAAAAATAATTGAGTGTGCTTTTCCTTTGTTTACGTGCAGCGCCGTGATTTTGTTAGTGTTCTAGGCTCGCGTCTCTAGCGGTCTAGCCTAGGACCGGCCTGATCACCGTCGTTGGCGTTTATTCAACTTTGCATCTCTGATTTGATTATTCTTGACCCTTTTGCTACCATATTATAAGCCTTCCCAGCTCCACATACATCTCGTCGTGCGTTTGATTCTCCACAGTGTCGCTATAGCCAAGCTTTGAGTTTTGACTTCAGCGGTTGCCGATCACCACTCTTCTGCTGGGTAAGCGGTAGAATTTGAGATTTGCTTCACGGTTTGTATTATCCACCACACCACCACCACCACTTCCTAGTAGTCGTAGGATCATATTCTTGTGTGTTTCTATTCTGCTAACCATGGCGAGGAACACAGGCCGATGAGACTGATTGGGAGAACACGACAAACAAACAGCTACATGATAAGTTTCAGCAAATGATGATTGGACAGGTGCAAGATGTGGTAAACAGCAGTTTGTGAGGCCATGGAGAAGATAGATGGCATTGAGAAGGCGTTTGAAACAAAGCTTGATAGCAAGTTTGATGAATTGCTCATGCGTTTTCCACAACCACCGCCCGGCTGCACCTATCGCACCTCTGCCAGCGACAACAACTCGCCCCTTCGAATCGGTATGGGCCAGGCTCGGCGTGTTCCTATTGAGCAGGACAAAATTCTGGTGCGGCTGCACTCTGCTGTTGGTGCTTCTTTGGCTCCTGCTCTGCTGCTCGCTGGTACCGAGGAGGATGATGATTATGTGGAAGATTATGAGGATGAGGTTGATCAACATCAGAACTACGTGCAACCACCGGCACCACAACCACAGGTCGTCCACATGCAAATAATGGCAATGTTAGGGCTCCCCCTCAGTGCGAGATCATGACCATCTCCCTAAACTGAAATTGAATATTCCACCATTTGAGGGTAGATATGTTCACGATATATATCTTACTTGGGAGTTAGAAACTGAACAACGATTTACATGTTTACAATATCACGAGGAGAGGCGTGTTCTGCTTGCTGTTTGTGCTTTCACTAGTTTTGCATGTGTTTGGTGGTCGAACATTGTAGATTATATCTGTTCCACTACTTGGGCTGCTTTGAAAACTGCTATGCGTACTCGTTGGGTTCCACCATATTATCAGCGTGAATTACTTCAAAAATTGCAGCGTTTAAGACAAGGAAAAAATTCGTAGAAGAATATTATCGGGAATTACAAACTGGCTTGATTAGATGTGGTATTGTTGAGGAGAATGAAGCTATGCTTGCACGTTTACGGGTGGATTAAATAGAGATTCAGACCATTCTAGACTATAAGGATTATAATAATATCACTCGTTTATTCCATCTTGCTTGTAAAGCTGAGCGTGAAGTCTTGAGGATCGACAGGGCATTGGCGGCCTCTTTTCTGCAGGTCGACCTTCATCATGGACACCACGTGCATCATCTACTTCCACTACCATCACCTCCTTGGGTGCCACCTCAACCGTGATACAAGCGAGCACAACCACCACTATCGCCAGAAACACACTGCGGGACTGCATAGAGCTCTTCTTCTTCCATGGCGTCAGCAGGGCACACAAGTGATATTATTTGTAAATCGTTGTAAGGAAGAGGACATTTTGCGAGAAGAATGCAAATCTCAGCGTGTGATGATTACTCTGAGGATGGTGGGTATGAGTCCGCTAGTGACTATGATGAGGAGACTTTGGCTCTTATTACACATGAGGAACACGGTGGAGATGATTACGATCATGAGACACAATACATGGCTCTTTGAAGATCTTGGCGGTATGAATGTTTAGTTGCTCAACGTGTTTTGAGTGTGCAGGTTACTGGTGAGCAAAATCGAGGCATAATTTGTTCCATACAAAGGGAGTTGTGAAGGAGCGTTCTATTAGCGTCATCATAGATGGAGGGGCTGCAACAACTTGGCTAGCATGGAGATGGTGGAGAAGCTATCTCTCACCACAAGACCACATCCACATCCTTACTACATCCAATGGTTCAACAACGGTGCAAGGTGAAGGTAACACATCTTTGTTAGTGTGCATTTAGTATCTCTACATATCTGATTATGTTGATTGTGATGTGGTACCTATGCAAGCATGTTCCTTGTTACTTGGTAGACCATGGCAATTTGATAAAAATTCTGTACACCATGGTAGAAACAATCAAGCTCCCTCCATCTATGATGGCCTTGAATAGAGCGTTCCTTCACAACTCCTTTGTATGGAACAAATTACCTCTGATTTTGCTCAAACTTGTGTAACTGCACCTCAAAACCGTTGAGCAACTAAACATTCATACCGTCGGCATCTTGCAGCCATGTATTGTCTCATGATCGAGAATCATCTCCACGTGTTCCTCATGTGTAATAGAGCAAAGTCTCATCATAGTCACTAGTGGACTCATACCCACATCCTCGTTAGCAATCATCCTGCAGCTGAGATTTGCATTCTCTGTAAAATGTCCTCTTCCCTTACAATGACGACAAATAATATCACTTGTGTGCCTTTTGTTGCCATGGAAGAAGAGCTCTGTCTTGGGAGCGGTAGGTGTGCTCTTGAGATAGTGGTGGTGCTTTGCTTTCTTGTATCACGGTGGAGGTGGCACTGAGAGGAGGTGATGGTGGGTAAGTAGATGATGCACGTGGTGTCCATGATGAAGGTCGACTGCGAAAAAGTTAGTCGGCGCCAATGCATCGATCACGCACTTCACGTTCAGCTTTACAAGCAAGATGGAATAAGCAGTGATATTATTATAATCCTTATAGTCTAGAATGGTGCGAATCTCTCTATTTAATCCACCCGAAAGCATGCAAGCATAGCTTCATTCTCAACAATACATCTAATCAAGCGGTTTGTAATTCTGATAATATTCTTCTACAATTTTTCCTTGTCTTAAGCGCTGCAATTTTGAAGCAATTCACGTTGATAATATGGTGGAACCGCAATCACATATAGCAGTTTTCAAAGCAGCCCAAGTGTTGGAACAGGATATAATCTACAATGTTGAACCACCAAACACATGCGCTAGTGAAAGCACAAGCAATGACGAGAACACGTCTCTCCTCGGGATATTGTAAACATGTAAATCGTTGTTCAGTTTCTAACTCCCAAGTAAATATATATCGGAACATATCTACCCTCAAATGGTGGAATATTCAATTTCGGTTTAGGGAGATGGTCATGATCTCGTACTGAGGGGGAGCTAACATTGCCATTATTTGCATGTGGGCGACCTGGTGGTTGTGGTCTGGTGGTTGCGTAATTACGATGTTGATAAACCTCATAATCTCCCATAATCATCCTCGTCGGTACCAATGGCAAGCGGGAGCAAAGCACCAACAGCGATGCTGGCGGCACAGAATTTTGTCACAGCTCAATAGAAACACGCTGAGCTCGTCCATCTTGATTCGGAAGAGGCGTGGTTGTTGTCGTTGCGGTGCGATAGTGCGCACGGCGGTGGTTGTGGAAGGCGAGCAATTCATTAAACTTGCTATCAATCTTTGTTTCAAGCGTCTTCTCAATGCCATCTATCTTCTCCATGGCCTCGTCAAATCTGAGCACATCTTACATCCAATCATCATTTCTTTGAAACTTATCATGTAGCTGTTTGTTCGTCGAGTTCTCAATCAATCTCTCATCGACTTGTGATCTGTCATGGTTAGCAAATAGAAACACACAAGAATATGATCTCTGAGGCTACTAAAGTGGTGGTGGTGTATCACAAACCCGTCAAGCAAATCTCAAATTCTTACAGTTCTTACCCGGTGACGGTGGTGATCGGCAACGTTGTGGTCAAAACTCTCAAAGCTTGGATATAGCGATTACCAAGGGAGTCAACATGCGGCGTAGATGTATGTGGAGCTGGGAAGGCTTATAATATGGTAGCAAAAGGTGACAATAACCTGGAGATGCAAAGTTGAATAAGCGCTCAACGGCGGTCTTGTCTTTGGTCCTAAGCTGAGCCGTGCTAGAGGAGCGAGCCTAGAACACTAACAAAATCCGCGGTACCCGTAAACAAGGGAGGAGCACACTCTGAATTTTTTCGCTCTTTTTTTTGCTGCTTTTTTGCTGCTCTTTTTCTTTTTTTGCGAAAAATCACTATAATGGCGAGTGTCTCAAAACTCTTCCCGAGTCAAATGATGGGGCAGACGCGAATTTTTTGACAATTTTTTTTTTTTCTGGACCCAAAACTGAAGCAGGTCAAAAAACTTTCTATAACGGCGACTATCTCAATCGTTTAGAAACACCTAAAAATAGGATAGCAGAAATTTTTTTGTCCGTGCGTTTTGGAAAATTTTGGGCCTAAGCGGAGGTGGTTTCGGACGGCAAAAGATTCTGGAATCGAAACCTACTCGGACAAGAAACGAATCGGAAATTAGATGGATCGAAAACAAATCTAATATGCAAGGGACTCGGATTGGTGGTGGATATATGGTGGTGGTAGATGTAGCGGTGGTGGTATATGGCGTGGTGGTGGTATATGGATCTGGTTGAGCGGTGGCGGATAGCGGTGGTGGTAGATAGCGAGGCGATGATAATGGTCTGTGGCGTGACAGCGTATGACGAACTTGAAACTCTAAAGGAGACTCTAAGACGACAACTGACACGGCGATGCAACATAAATTCAACAATGCAAATCTGAGAAAAGATTATGCAAAGGCTCGGGTGGTTCGGATAGGATGAACTAACCTAATTTTTTGTGCTTTTTCGTGGACTATAGGTATGAAGAACGGACTCGATCTAGACTAAAAATGTAAAATCTCTGACGACACGGAAATCTGATACCACTTGATAGAGGTGTCGTCTTCGATGAGATGGTGGATTTAGCTGGTGAAATCGACTTTGTGATCCGACCTGACGTCTGAGGGCGTCGCATATAACAATCGCTAAACCAACTCAGGAGGTTATTGACCAGCAGAACACGATCAACGACCACGAGTCTATTTCTGAGCAAGCGAAGAACAAGCAAGCTGAGATTGCAATCTGGATATTGCGAATTTAAGATGAAAGCTTTATTGATCAAGGTGGGGTTACAGCGCCTTTAAGTGATTGAACACAAGCGAATGCTGTGAAGTTGACTATGGCGAACTTTGATCTAAACAAAACCGAAGTCTAAGCGGTGCCCTAAGGGCTGTATATATGGAGGAAGAGGTGAATTTCGTGGCCCTTGGTGGAGGGTGGAAACTAACCCTATCTCTTGTTTCCCCACACATGGACTCTAAAATAGCCTATACTAATGTATTTCGAAATTACATGGGCCTGGCCCAATAATAAGGTGCTTGACACCTAAAATAGCCTCTGGACGAAATTTATGAAGTGGCATCTTGTATATTTCGTCCAAGGCTTCATGCGATCATTATGGTGGCTTCAAAGTCTGAAATCATCACTTGTAACTCCATTCTTGTCCCCCTTAGCATGCCATCATCTCCATGCTTGTTCTTGCTCAATGTTCATCCTTCTCCAGCTAGGCCCTTCATTTGTAAGCAAAACAAATGTATCCAATTTAAGACATCATATTCTCATGAACATTAGAATCATTACCAAAAACGAAGTACAGGTAATTTAGTTGGCGTCTTGTGAGCTCTAGTAATTGGTCCGTGGGTATATGGCAGGGCTGTGGGTGTAACAATGGTATTGATGTCCTCATCAAGCCACATCCTTCGACCCCTCATCGAGAATCACTTGCGGGTACTCAATGGTGACCCGACTTTAGTCCCATCGTATAGTATGTATATATATATAGTATATACGATCACCTCCCAAGTGATCACGGCCGATATAAAGGCGGTGACAAGAATGTAGGGCCAATGATGATAAACTAGCATCCTATACTAAGCATTTAGGATTGCGGTAAGGTATCAACAGATGTAGCAACAATGTCGGGCTATGCATGAGAATAGGATCAGGAAGCGGTAACATGCTACACTACTCTAATGCAAGCGGTATAGAGAGAATAAGCGATATCTGGTGATCAAGGGGAGCTTGCACGGTTGCTCGGCAAGAGAGATGCGTCAATTCCGTAGTGAATTGGGAATTCGCTTGGCGATCTCGAAGTCTCTGGGAAAGAAGAGGGAGACTTGATAAATACATAGCAAGCAAGTGCGTAGCAGACGACAAGCGAGCTAGGCGTGTTCTATCGCGGTATGAGGTGATCTACGGTGAAGGGGACATCCGGGAAAGTATTCCCGGTGTTAAAATTTTCGACAGATGAACCGGGTGAAATGTTGCAGAGTTCACTATACTAGGGACGTGGCGAGATGAGCAGGCTGCGTATCCGGAATGTCAAATGGTTGACGACTTTCATGTACAAAGTTTTTCCATCCGAGCTCGGTTTATTTTATATTAATTTTAAAAGATTTAAACATTTTTAGAATTTATTTAATTATTTTAAATCAACATTATCGAGAATAGTGTTTTGGGCGTCATCATGACATCGGCATGCGTCATCGATCACCAGAGGTGTTGGTGGTCAAGTAACGTGTGGGTCCGTTAAGTCATTGACTTTTGGTCTAATGGGCTTTAACTAATCTAATTACATTAAATTAAACTTAGTTAATTAGATTAATTATCTAGGATTAATTAATTTAATTAATTTAGTTAATTAATTAATTAAATTCATTATTATTATTTTTTCTAAAGCGTTATGGCGGGCCCCTTTGTCATAGGGCCTGGGGGCTACAGCAGACGCAGGTTCTGAGCGGGTTGGCGTTGCTGGCGCCAGTGGCAGTCGCCAGTCAGCCGGCGAGGCGGCGGCTTGCGGCGAAGCGCCCGGCAAAACCACCAATGACCAGCGGCGCCATGTGACTACCACCACGACCGGCGGGGCGAAGCAGAGCAACGGTGCGAGGCAAGCCGACGGTGGAGGTGGTCATGTGGCGGCGTGGCGTGGCGGGCGTGGACCACCAGGCGGCGGCGGAAGCCTCCGCCTGTGCTGACTGGCCTTGATAGAAAAAGCAGCGTCGGCGCAGAGAGGAAGGAGGAAGCTCACAGGGTTTATAGGGAAAGAACCTGCGGTGGAGGAGTCGGGGGCGACGGCGGCGCAGGGAGGCCGGCAGTCTTGGCGGTCGGTGAGGTGGCCTCTGGCGGCAACGGCGTGGTTCGGCGAGTCGAACCGCCATGGGCCAGGCGGGCTTCGGGAAAACGGCGGTGCGAGAAGGCGGATGGAGGCGGGAGGTGTGGCCCGTGAGTGGCGTCGCGGAGGAGGATGGAGGCGGTGGCAGCTGACAGGCGGCGTCGAACAGGCGTGGTCGCCCAAATCCGATCTGGATCGGGGAGTGGGGAGGCAGTGAGTGGGGTGCGTGGTGGTAGTGGGTTGGGTTTGAGGATGGGGGATATGGGAGGCGGTTGGGCGGGGAAGGCTGGGCGGCTGGCTGGAACATAGCTTGATTAGGCGGGGTTCTCTTCCTTTTCTTTCTTTCTTTCTTTTCTTTATTTTCTTTTCCTTTTTACATTTTATTTAATTTAGGGCATTTAGGTATTTTATAAAATCGTGTCTTCTACACCATAATTACCTATGTCATTTTTAGCCTGTTTGAACATTTTGTTTCAACTTCTAAAATCTTTGTTGTTTGCCATTTTTTTGATTGATTCTTGGATTGGTTTGATCTAGATAGATTAGCGTAAGCGGGGTGGCGTGACAGCATTAGCGTGGGATCACTGTAAGCAATTATCGTCACAATTCTCCTCCACTACAAAATCTTGTCCGAGATTTAAGAGGGGACTAGGGAAAGATCTTGTTATGAAAGTTCTATGAATCTTCTCGGTTTGGTTGCTCTTCTCGAAGAAATCGATCCATTACATTGAGGTCTTCATTTCTCTACTTCCGGTCATCATCTTTGAAGTTGTCTTCCTTTCTTGAGATCTTCATCGTACTTACGGAAAGGATAAAGGGTGGGCATTCGGGGTATGGACCTCTACAGGTCGACTATCTGTCGATAACATCGAGGAAGATGGCGGAAGTAACTCTCAAATTTAAACTTAAGAAAATATCGAGAAACAAGTAAAGAGGTATCATGTGAAGTTTCAAGCGGGCGAACAATGGTTTGATGCAGAAACAAGGTGTGAAAAGGGTTCAAAGCAATGGGGATAAGTATTGTATACGATAGCGAGAACTAAAGGTGGCTCGTGAATTACATACAAAGTCAAGCGTGAGGAATATCTTTGACAGGGTGTGCGGAGAGTCGGGTTTCGATCGTGGGCCCCATGGGTTATGGGCCCACCATGTGGGTTAAAGGTAGGAAGGGGATGGCGTCTTGCATGATCATGTAAGCAAGGCATGTCGGAAGAATAACCTATCAGTTATGTCGGCAACATCGGTACCAAGGCGGGGCGAAGAGAACCAATTCCTGCTTCGTTGGGCGGACCAATAGGCCAAGTTCTTATCCATGGTGGTTACGAAATGTTTCAACAATAATAACAGGTCTTCTTGACAGGTTGTACACCAAAGGTGTTCACATAGCGAGGAGAATATTCTTGCTTAGATCATATAGATCACCGATAATGTTCAACAAAACAATGGGAAGGAGAAGGTGATCATCGGTTTAAAATAGAACAATGGAAAGGACAATGTGTCTAAACACATATTTGAGGTATATCCTTCCCAAGGAAGCGAGCATGATACCCATGACATAATATAATGTGAAAACCCTTTAGGTAAGGCGAAAAAATTTCATGACATTAACCATACAACGGTGTTTGGATAATAGAGCAAGAAACATTTAGCATTAGGCTTCAAATGTTCTTGTTGAAAATCAGTACCACAGACATGCTTGAGATAGCATTGCATGGTCATCAAGCAAAAGGTGGGACTTTGGATACTAAAAGGATTCATGAGGGAACAACATATAGAATAAGTCTTTTGATTTCCTCATGGAAGAATGGTTAACCTTGCAAAAAACTACTATAAAAGGTCCTCAGCTGGGGTGCTAGGCAAAGACACCACCCTAGGTTATGTAAGACCAATGTTATAACTTTTGGAAATATGTCCCGACCATCATATCAAGTAGAATTCGGATCTAATTGGTGTGAGAATGCCTCCGGACTTAGGATACACGAGAAGAAAAGGCGCCTTACAAATTGTAAGATGACATTGTAGTTATAAAATTGAACTATGGGTGAGTCAATATCAGAGATTAAGGGTGGTGAATTTCCCATGACATTCTTGACATAGAGATAGCAATACTACCAAAGGTAGAACATAACATAAGTTGGGTGTTAGCAAGGATCTCAAGGTACAACACAAGAAACACGAACAAGTTTGTGTTGGAGGAAACATTAAAGTGGTGATGACAACACAAATCATCAAGGGCAAGGATGGTATTTCTCATCATGAATTCAATTGATATCCGGAAGGAGTCAAGATGTTGATGATGATCCGACAAATTTTGTCGAGAGGCTCCACGAAGATGTAATCCATCGGCGATGACATCAAGTTAAAGGAATTATGAAGCAAAAGGTTATTGGAACCATGGATGCGACACAAACTTGAAATCAAGCTTGTTGTTCAAGGTGAAATGATATGGCGAGGAAAATCAGCGTAAGCTTAGCTCATAAATGAGAATTGTGCTCCAGGAAGAAAGGACCAGGTAGCAAAGTTAAAATTTAGTACAAAATGATATAGCCGATCGGGCTAGGAATAGCGTGATGGAGTATTAAACTTCTCATCCACAATGTACTAGAATTCTGAATCCGAGGCGATTCGATTAAGCTAATCGGTGTTCTCGGTTGGCGACAACCCGAGAACCGTGGAGTGACCTGACGAGGGAGGCACTACTTCATCAATGCATAAGATGTAGTGCAATCGGTTGATATCCTCGAGATACTAGGGGTTAGTACTCAAGGTAGATCAAAATAGAGGTTGGATGGGTGTATTGATCATGAGGACAAGTGATTTAACTTGTCAGAAATGGAATCAAGTAGAAAATATGGTCGGATCCATGATTGCAAAGGATCAATTCACAGTTCCAAATGATATTATAACAAGGAAATAGTTATTATTACAAGAAGCTTCCATGATAGGATCTACATCGTGTCCATGGGCATGAACACAAAGTTCAAGGTCGACTCCACTTCTTCAATGTATAACCTTCCATTCACTTCTCGCTTTGATAAAGGCATTAGTGTTGAAAGTTTTTACTGGTGAAATACAGGATGAGTATGACTCGTGAAAACTTCGAGTTCACATAGTAAGGAAGGCATAGGTTCAACCGGGGCATCTTAGGAACACATACCACAAGCTGAGTAAATATCACCAGCTAAAGCGAGCATGGTTGGCAAAAGGAGAGGATACAATTTTCCAAAGGCATTATGTATCGAAGAAAAGAACTCACAAGGTGATGGTGGGTATGAGTCCGCTAGTGACTATGATGAGGAGACTTTGGCTCTTATTACACATAGGAACAGGTGGAGATGATTGATCATGAGACACAACATGGCTCTGAAGATCTTGGGTATGAATGTTTAGTTGCTCAACGTGTTTTGAGTGTGCAGGTTACACAATGAGCAAAATCGAGGCAAATTTGTTCCATACAAAGGGGTTGTGAAGGAGCGTTCTATTTCATCATAGATGGAGGGTGCAAAACTTGGCTAGCATGGAGATGGTGGAAGCTATCTCTCACCACAAGACCACATCCAATCCACCATCCAATGGTTCAACAACGCGGCAAGGTGAAGGTAACCGTCTTTGGTGTGCATTTAGTATCTCTACATATTGATTATGTTGATTGTGATGTGGTACCTATGCAAGCATGTTCCTTGTTACTTGGTAGACCATGGCAATTTGATAAAATTTACACCATGGTAGAAACAATCGTATACTCTTGTTCATAAGGATAAAAATATTACTTTGCTTCCTATGACTCCGGTCCATTTTGAAAGATGATATTAATAGAGCTAATAAAGCAAAGCAGGAGAAAAATAAGTGTAAAATCAGATTGTGGCAAAAAATTTGAAACATGAAGCCTAATAATAAACCATCTTTTTTGAAATTAAATTGAAAAGTGCATGTTTACTTCTCGATATTGATGAGCTAGATTTTGCAAATCTATTTGCTACTTTTTTAAAGGGCATTATTTTCATTGGGCGTGCCTTCCTCTTTGCCCCTCTTTGTCACTAACATTTTGCGGGGAGTTGGCGTCTTTCCACAAGGCGTGCCTCGGATTACCACCTAAAGGGTTGAGCATCAAATTGACTTAATTCCGGTGCATCATTACAACCGTGCACCAACTACCAATCGGAGGAGGGAAGGAGATTATCGTCAATCAGAGGGCTGCTGACAAAAGGTTATTCTGGAATCCTTAGTCCTTGTCTTTCCTATTATTCTAGTGCGAAAAAGGATGGCGTCCGTTTGTGTTGATTGTAGAGGCATCAATAATATTACTATTAGTTATTCACCCTATTCCTAGGCTAGATGATATGCTTGATGAATTGGTGGCTCTACAATATTCTCAAAAGTTGATTTGCGTAGTGGATACCATCAAATTCGTATGAAATTGGGAGATGAATGGAAAACATCATTTAAAACTAAGTTTGGATTATATGAGTGGTTAGTCATGCCTTTTGGGTTAACTAATACCTAGTACTTTCATGAGATTAATGAGCGAAGTTTCGTGCTTTCATTGGGCGATTTGTGGTAGTTATTTTGATGATATCTTGATTTATAGCAAATCTTTGGAAGAACATTTGGAACATTCGTGCTGTTTTTAATGCTCCGTGATGCCGGTTTGTTTGGTAACCGGGAAGTGCACCTTTTTGGACCAAGTATCTTTCTTAGCTATGTTGTTACTCCCAAATTGAAGTTGATAAAGCCAAGATTGAAGCTATTGAGGTTGGCAGGCCAAAGCGTCACCAAATGAGGGTTTCCTTGGCCTCGCTGGTTTCTATAGGGTTTTGTGAGAGATTTCCCCATTCTGCACCTCTCAACGAGCTTACAAAGAAGGATGTGCCTTTTGTTTGGGGTACCCGGGAAGAAGCCTTCCGGTTTGAAACTAAGTTGACACATGCTCCTTTACTCCAACTTCCTGATTTTAATAAGACTTTTGAGCTTGAATGTGATGCTAGTGGAATTGGATTAGGAGGTGTGTTATTACAAGATGCAAACCTGTTGCATACTTTTAAAATTGAGTGGGCCTAGTTGAATTACTCTACTTATGATAAAAATTATATGCTCTTGGGACTTTAGAAACATGGCAACATTATTTATGGCCCAAAAAATTTGTTATACATTCGATCATGAATCTTTGAAACATATTAAAGTCAAGCTAAACTGAATGGACATGCTAAATGGGTTGAATTCATTGAGACTTTCCCTTATGTCATTAAACACAAGAAGGGTAAAGAAAATGTTATTCTTGATGCATTGTCTTGTATACTATGCTTTCACAACTTGACTTCAAAATATTTGGTTTGGAGACCATCAAAATCAATATGTGCATGATGCTGATTTTAAAGATGTATTGCAAATTGTAAGAAGGAAGAACATGGAACAAGTTTGTGTTAATGATGGATTTGTGTTCCGTGCTAACAAGCTATGCATTCGTAGCTCCGTTGTCTTTTGTTGTTGGGGGCATGGAGGAGGACTAATGGGACACTTTGGCGTGAAGAGGCGGAGGGCGTACTTGCTAACATTTCTTTTGGCCAAAGATGAGGCGGGATGTTGGCGTTTTATTGCTCCCTACATGTCAAAAAGCTAAGTCCGACTCAATCCTCATGGTTTATATATGCCTTTCCTGTACCTAGTGTTCCTTGGGAGGATATATCTTGGACTTTGTTTTAGGTTTACCTAGAACAAAGAAGGGA